>JAMPIV010004683.1:102500-410398 GCA_024509875.1 Oreohelix idahoensis | reverse complement strand
TCTAATTAAGAAAAATAAAAAACAGCCATTCCATGGACAGGGGAATGGTCCTCTCGCAGGGAGGCGTATGATGCAACACAGAGAAACGTCGAAATGATGGGTCTGTGTAACTTACTATACCTTCTTTCTTCTTAGAACTTACCAGATTTGGCACCTGAATGTTCGGACCATTAATTTAAACGAACAAGGGCGGGAAAGATGGCACAAGTAGCAGCACAGAAATGAGGAGAATATAAAATCGAGGTTCTGGGAATCTGTGAAAATCAAAATGGGAAGGGGGTAGACAAGAAGAAACTCATCACAGGTGGAATTGGTGGCTGTCCTCAGGACATGAAGACGAAAAGTTCACACCACAGTGAAGTGGTAGCTCTTATGTTATCTAAAGAAGCACAGAAAGCACTCATTGAATGGGAAGCTGTGGACGAATATTAATAACAGTGTTAAGGGATGGAGGAATTGCCCGAATTCTTTTGTTGTCTAGGGTCTATTTGTTTTATTGAAGAAGTGAGAATTCATTCATCTTGCTTTGGTTTATATTGTTGAATATTCTGGCAACCACCCGTCTTGTACACACCTTTCCATATCAACATCTCAAGTACTGCATAAAGTTAATAACGGTGTAAATTAACCTTGAGAGATTGAATAAACTACTGGGCTTGGACGATTTGGCAACAGTTTAATAACGAGTAAGTACACACTAAACAAGGTCACAATGACGAACATGGCATGTATGCTCCCTCTCTGTGTTACAGTCTTGCTTAAATCTGATTCGACTTTCTAAACATGTCACTCGACTTCTCCATTCCACATATCTTGATAATCTCATTTATTAATCCCTATTTTCAGCGGGGTATTTAGCGTCCCGTCATCAATAAAGTTCAGTATAATTTTTCCATCAACATTGGGAAAATTTACGCGTCCCAATATCTCAAGTATCCACAAATCAAATCCACATCAATCCATAAGCTTCGGGGTATGTCGCTTCCCGGTATAACAATTCTACTAATTTTATTCCTATATCTTCGGGGAATGATACCTCCCGGAATAACAACTGTTCAATTATATTTGTTCATATAATTTTAGTTTAACATCCTTCTTTGTCTTGGGGGTTATAGTCCCGTATCGAATTTTGATAATCCTGGCATTTTCTCATGCCTTTCATTTAAGCATATAGCTTACCCTTTTATCCTCAGAAATATTTATTGAATACACAATCCCATATACTGGCTGATACACAAGCCATTTTAGGCACACATCTTGACGCTATGACGTCAAATACCAATCTGTCTACATCATACCTAGATACTCATCTCACAGCGACCGCTTTCATGTATTTCTTGCGTTCAGTTGAGGTACGACATGGTGTGACAAAACCCTGGCACTAATAATAAGTTGCCCTGATAAAAATCGCACCATGAAGCAGCCTCAACAAACAGCTACTTTTAAAACAGCTAAAAAGAAAATAAATGTAAATGTCATCCAATGTTATGCACCGTAAATGTCATCCAATGTTATGCACCAACTAATGACAAAGAAGAGTCTGTGAAAGAAGCATTTTATACTAGACTTTAGGAAATTATGGAAAAAGTAAAAAGAAGAGACATCACAATTTCGATGGGTGACATGAATGCAAAGATAGGTACAGTCAACACCGGCTTTGAAGAAGTCATGGGAAAACATGGGCTAGGAATAATGAATGAAAATGGGGAACTATTCTCAAACTTCTGTGCTTCAAATCAACTAGCTATAGGATGAAGCATGTTTCCACATAAGAGAATACACAAGGCAACATGGATATCACCAGACCATAGAACAGAAAATCAGATTGATCATATATGCATAAACAAGAACTTTAGATCATACCAGGATGTAAAGGTGTATAGAGGAGCAGATGTCGCATCAGATCACAACCTTCTGATAGCCAAAGTAAAAATGAAACTCAAGAGATATGCAACAATGCAAAATTATAGACAACAGTTTAATGGAGATCATGAAATCTCGTAGAAAGAGAATAAGGACAAGGCAAGAGGAGGAAGAAAATAAAAGGACAAGGAGAGAATGAGAATACAGAGAAGGGAAGAAGAGTAAGTAGAATAGAAGGGGGCAGGGAGAAAAGGAAATGAGAATAAAGAGAAGGGAAAAAAGAGGAAGAGGAATGGAAGGGCAAGCAGAATAGAAGGATAGTAAGGAGAAGGCAAGAAATACAGAAGGGCAAGAATATAAGTGAAAAGAAGAAGGGAAGGGGAGGACGAGGAGAAGAATAGAAGGGAAGAAAATGGAGAAGAAAAAAAGAGCATGGGGAGAAGGAGATAGAAAGAGCATGGAATGGGCAGGGGAGATGGAGATAGAAAGAGAATAAGGAGAAGAGAATGAAAAGATAAGAGAACGAAGAAGACATTTTTTTTCTTGGTACTTAAAGAGTTAAATAGTAGTCGCTAAAAATGGCATAAGGTTTCTTGTATTGATGAAAACGCTAACATAAAATGTGAGTGCGTGTTGTCGGGAATGAGGGGGCCAGAGTAATTGTCGAGTGGAAGAAAGTTAAGTCACCTTTCAATGTCAGCAACCGAGTTATGCAGACGTGGGTATCGATTTGCAGTGTTTCCACAGTTGAGTCAGCCAGGAGTTCACCAGTTTCTCTATCAAAACACTGTACGGAAACGGTGAAAATAGAACATTCTGTAAAGGAAATTAATCTTGACATTTCATGAAAGGAAAGTAATTGCCCAAGAATAAAAGCGCGCGACAAATGTTATGACGGTAATATATTAAACCAAATGTTCCTGCGTCACGCGCCTCAAATAGCCTTTGACAACCAAGCCCAAAACCTGGCCTTCTTGCGCGGCTCAATTAGAGCCCAGCGGAACTTTTTCCACTGACGGGCGAAGGCGAGTAACTGGCGCCTTAAACCCAGCAGCTTCGGGCAGATAGGGCTCTTGATCCTTGGTTAGTAGCCTATCTAGGAGACAGTAATACCCTGAATTCAAAGCACTTCAGGAAAAGTCAAGAGAGCAGAAAAGGCCTTCATACACCACCTTTATAGATCTCACAAAACCATTTGACCTCGTTAGCAGGGATGTACTTTTCAAAATCCTCCTGAAAATAGGCTGCCCCACTAAATTGCTTGATATGATAAAGTCATTCCATGAAGGCACCAACCAGTACCCATTTACTGCTGGGTAGGCTGGAGCGTGTTGATATCGTGAATCTAATCCGGCACCTTAGCCGTGAGACACCAGCGCTGTAACCACTCTGCCAATCGGACGCTCGGGAAATAACTACACCCCACAAAAGCCAGGATAGGAGATTCAAAGATGTGTGCAAGAGAGATATGAGGGCACTGGACGTAAGTCATTCAACCTGGGAGGATGAAGCTGCCGATTGCACCACGTGGCGATGCTTTCTGCGGCGCCACCTCAGATTGGGCGAAAAGAAGCTCACACAACAAGCAGAAGAGAGGAGAAAACGTCGAAAAGAACACCAGGAAAATTGGCAGCTGAGGAGTGTGACCTCAGGGGTGCATTCCCATAGTCAGTTATGACTGAAGGGACTATTTATTATTATTATTAGTAGTATTATTATTATTATGTTACGCAGCAAAAGTTGTTGCCCGCTCTGAAAGCATTTGTTAAACAGGCCGGATATCGCGTGTACCGCTTTCCACTGACTCAGAGGACACTAAATAAATATTAGACAAACATAAATGTGTGTTTTCAGGGACTCGTCAGAAATAAAGAAGAACACTAGACAACAGAAAAACAACAGACGTGAGTGGTTACCCAGGACTCGAACCCAGGACCTTCCGTGCGACAACCACGCCTAGCTAAGCAAGCGAATTACACTATCCTCCCTGCCATCTAGGCATCACCAAAAAATGATGCTTCGATGACGGGTCATTAGTGCGAACCGCAATACGTAACACTGGAAATTTACCATGGGCAGTCCAGCCTATTAATGACGCAATCACTTCTGTAGTTCCCCTATTATACAGTATAGGTCAGTCACACAAGACAAAGACCTTAATACTGTGTCTAGTAAATGATAGTAGACTAAGAACAGTAAGTACAGGACAGAGGGTAGGTTTTTGGTATTGTATAAACATTTATAACACATAAGGAAGGGAAACTCGAGGCCTGTAAACAGTAAATAAACAGACAAACATAAAGGTATGTTTTTAGGTTTTTTTTTAAAAATTTGTTTTATTAAAAAAATTTTTTTTTTATTATATATATATATATATATATATATATATATATATATATATATATATATATATATATATATATATATATATATATATATATATATATATATATATATATATATATATTTTTTTTTTATTTATATCTATTTATTTTATTTATTTATTTTTATTTTTTTTCTATAAATCGCTTTTCCCTCACTTTATATTTAAATATATTATTATTAATTATTATTATTATTTTTTTTTTCCTCACTCTTTTCCGGTCCTTATTTTCATTGTTTCTTATTTTTTGTTTTTAATGTACTTTCGACTTCCGTTTTCCGGTTTAGTGGCAGCCATCTTGCTTCTGTGATTGGACATGTGACTGGACACAAGGGAGTTATTTTTCTCTTATTTTTATAGTTTCATGTTCTCTACTTAATTCTCATTTTCTTTCTTTCCCTCCTGTCTTGTTTGTCTGTCCGTGACGAAGGCCTTGTGGCCGCAATGTAGGTTTTTCCTGTCCTTTCTCCTTGTAAGACGCATTACTATTTTTTTCCCCCATTCCACTGAAAGAAATAAAGAAGTAGAACACAAGACAACAGATAAATAACAGACGTGAGTGACTTACATAGGACTGGAACCCAGGACCTTCCGTGCGACAACCCCGCCTATCTGTAGCGAAAGGTTTTCCTATTATGATGATAGTGGTAGAGCAGAAGTAGAATCTCTCTCCAGAAAGTATGAAGTTCCAGCGCCCGAGAAGTACACTGGTATCACAAGTGAGTTACAGCTGTGAATACTCTGAGCTGGACAATAGATTTAGGCTTCAGAAGTATAAGATGCTACTTTCGCTATCGTAACCCTATGTGATAATATAATTAAATTTGAAAAGTTAACTCAAAATTTTAACAGTTAAAAATTTAACAAGTCAGATGAGTCTTGGATTTATCTTCCACTGAATTTATTGTCACATTATCTCTTGCCATCTAGTGTCATCATTAGACCGTTGTACTTGCTGGTATGTCGTAAGCTTCCAGGCAAGAACTAGCCATGATATATTTGGCTAACCAATTAATGGTTATGCTTCCTGACGATGCCGGTGAAGGTTATCTCTGGTTAGCGTCATTCCCTTTTTTTTATATCTGCTACAATCAATCAGAAATAAAATCTGAAATAAAATGATATTATTCATACATATATCTTGAATAAACTTACATACCCTCTTAGGATTAATAAGCTCACGGTGAGACTGTATTGGCTTAATTTAATCTGCCCTGCATGCAGCGTGAAAATAGAACTTTTCTAGCAGATGCTGTCTTCCAGTTTCTCACACTGGCTTCTGGATTTAGTGTGTGATTTCCAATGCGCCGCTCTGTCCTTATATTTCAGTCTCTCGCGCGTACGAGAAAGCAGCTCCCAAATTCCCCAAAAGATTTTAGTTTCATCTCCTGATTTGAGGCGATTTGAAGCAATCTTGTGTTTTCCCCTGTACTTGTTTTTCTCATCTGTTCACTACACACTTATATTCTTCCGTCCTTCCTATGTATCATTCCCTTTTCCCCATATGAGGCTTTCATTCCATATAAGTTTTATACAAATCCGTTGAGGCTTGTTAGTGTAATAAATTTTTAAAGATTATTAGCTAACTTTTAGCCGATGTGATGAAGGTGAAAAATATTAATTATCTTTAAAACTATTTATATTTGAACAATATCCTTTTGGATATAATTCCTAGTCTATCTCCTTTGTTGAATTATGTTTATTTAATATTATTCCAACCGGGCGTTCTCCGGTAATTAATAATTTAATTTCCAGTAAATGCAAACTTTGAAAGTCCGCCATTCATTCATATTAGCTATTTTCTCATTCTTCAGTAATACTGTATGGCTTCAACCGTAAGTCACATTTCCCGTCTACTACAAACTTCAAAGAAAGACCGCTGCGCTGACCTTGCGCTGGTGTGTGTGTGGGAGTCGCGCTACATATTTTTTTTTTCACAACAAAGCAAGAGGAACCAAATTTCGCTACAGAGCCCTCTTCTTTAAAACAGTGCATGCACAGTTAACTTTTTGGTAACTCATGCTGCAGTTTCTCCTTACTTTTCTGTTTTTCTATATCTCCTTTGATAGGATGACGACTTAAAAAATCGGGTCCAAGATTGTTCCGTCCTGGAATGTATCTCACATTGAACGAATATGGAGATAACAGTAAACTCCACCTTAAAAGTCGTGAATTTAATTTTTTAGACACTGCTAAAAACATCAAAGGCTGGTGATCACTTTCCACATTGAAGTGTTTCCCGTAAAGAAAAGGGGCGAATTTGTTGATCGACCAGACCAAAGCGAGGCATTCACGTTCAACGGTAGAATAATTTCGTTCAGCTGTATTTAACTTTCTACTGGCAAAAGCTACTGGTAATAGCATATGTGGCGGTGTGTCTGCCCGCTGTAGTAATGTTGCTCCGATGCCTACATTGCTAGCATCCGTTCTTAGTACGAATTCTTGTGTGAGATCGGGAAGGGCAAGGATAAGTTTATTTGTCAGCTTATTTTTCAACTCTGTATAAGCCTGTTTACACTCCGCAGTCCATTGTATTTTATCTGGCTGACCTTTTTTGGTTAAGTCGGTTAATGGCGCGCATAATGAGTTGAAATGGGGTATATATTTCTGATAAAACCCGCACAGTGACACAAAGGATCTTACATCCTTCTTAGTTTGTGGTCTTGGTGCTTTTCTTATTTTCTCTACATTCTTTGGGTCCGGAGACATTTGCCCTGTAGAGATAGTGTGACCTAAAAATTCCAATGTCTCACATCCAATATGACACTTAGTTGGACGTGCTGTCAATCCCGTTTCTCTTAGTCTATGTATTAACATGGATACTGCTACTACGTGTTCCTCGAATGTAGTGGTAGCAATCAGAATATCATCCATGAAGTTGGTGATGTGAGGATTTTGTAATGGTTCCAACAATTTCCTCATCATTCTGGTGAAGATACTTGGAGCATTCTTTAAACCAAATGGGAGTACATTGAACTCGTAATGTCCATCCGGTGTACTAAAGGCTAACAGTTTCCTCACTTCTGGTTTTACTGGTATTTGGTAGTATCCCTTGCTTAGATCCACCTTTGAAAAATACCGAGCCTTACTCAATGTAGCAAACAACTGATTGGTGTCAGGTAATGGGTCTACCTGAGATTCAGTGATAGCATTTAGTTTCCTATAATCAATGCATAACCTGTGTTCACCACTAGGTTTCCTTAATAGCACCACACTTGAGCTGTAGGGAGATTCAGACTTTGAAATAATTTTCTCTCTTAAGAGATAGTCAATCTCATCCTTGAGTGCCTGTCCTTTAGCATAAGGTATAGGGTATGTCCGCATACAAACTGGTGTAGAGTCAGTAATCGTCATGTCATACTCTAACAGATTAGTACACCCCGGCTTATCTGTGAGTACCTCAGCATGGATTTCTAACACCTCCTGAACCTTTTCCTCTGCTCAAGAGTTAAATGTTCACTCACATTAACCTGAGCATAGCTTTCCGTAGTTGTTAGGGGGTATTCCATGGATTACATTGGTTCATCCTGCATTTCTGTTGCAATGGCCAGGGTCATGATATGTGCAACTTCTTATGCTTCCCTGTCATAATACTTTTTAAGAAGGTTGACATGATACACCTTCTCCTTTCCTTTCTTGTCAATCTTATAGTTGGTCCGAGAAAGTTTTTCCAATATGACGTAGGGACCCTGCCATCCAATTTGCAATTTATTATTGCTGCTGGGCAACAGTAACAGAACCTTTTCTCCCACCTCAAGTTCTCTATCTTTTGCTGTTTTATTATAGTAAGCAGCCTGCTTCCTCCTGGCCTGTCTCAAGTTATCATTTGCCAGTTTCCAACTTGTTTTCAATCGAGATGTCAACTCGTTGACGTATTGGTATGAAGAAGTCACGGTTTCTTCTGCTTTTTCATCAGTCCATGTCCGCAACAATGCTTCCAGTGGACCTTTGATTGGTCGTCCAAACAACAATGTAGCTGGAGCCAATCCTGTGGAGTTATGTGGGACTTCCCTATAGGCAAATAGTGCTGAGAGTAAGTATGTGTCCCAAGTTTCAGGTTTCTCACTAGCCAACTTTCTAAGGATTGAAATGAGCGTGCCATTGAACCGCTCTACTTGACCATTCCCTTGGGCGTGGTACGGGCTACAGTGATAATGTCTAGCTTGAAATAACCTGAATACTTCTTGTGTTAGCTTTCCCCTAAACTGAGAACCATTGTTAGTCAATATTTGATGTGGGAAACCTAATCGGGTGAATATTGTTAACAGTGCCTCTGCCACATGTTTCGAATCTATCGATGACATTGCTACTGCCTCTCCCCACATAGAGCAAGTATCGACCAATGTTAAAATATATGCATTTCTCTTCTTGGTCCTACTGAGGGGTCCAACAATATCCACGGCAACACGTTCGAGGGGCGTTCCCATGATGGGCATTTCTCCCAGTGTTGCTGGTGCAGTCCTATGTTTAGGAGCTACTCTTTGGCATTCTGGACAGGATCTCACATACCTCTTTATGTCCTCTGTGATCCCTGGCCAAAAGTAGTGACAGGCTATCCGTTGTCCAGTGGCCCCTATTCCCATATGTCCACTGAAGGGTATAGCATGTCCTAGCTTCATAACCTGCTCCCTGTATGATTTTGGCACTACAAGCTGTCCATGTCCTTTAGGTCCTGTTCCAGCTTTTCTATATAATAGGCCATTTTTCATATATAAGTCTCCTTTCTCTGGAGGGTTATGGCTTTTAGGTAATTTGCCAAAGCAAGGCTTCAATGTACTGTCAGCAGTTTGAGCCTTTCTCATCTCTTCTGGATGAGTATTGATGATAGTGTCCTCCTCTTTCTTAGAGCTTGCCCTGGTCTGGACTGTTGCCATCACTATGGGTCTTATAGGTTCTCCTAGAAAGACATATCTACATCCCAGTATTAATGGGTAGATAGGGTTGTCCATCACTGCTGCTTTGATCTCTCCTTCCACATAGCGAGATCTTATGTTGATACGGGCTATGGGCAGTGTCATGGTTCCTGCTCCCTTGACTGGTCCTCTGATTTCCACTGTTTCTGTGGTTATCTGTTCCGGACTCACCAGAGAAGAGCACACTACTGAGTCAAAGTCCAAGCCTGTATCATATAAGCACAGTACTTGGGTGCCATTCAAGGTCACTTCCTCACAGACAGGGGGATGATGGAGGTCCTTCTGACTATCTGCCAGGTCCTTCCTTCCCTTGTTCTCTGTTGTAAGGCATGCAGCGTGATGAGGAGGGTTTTTCCGTCTGCATTCCGCAGTATTGTGGTTACTCATTTGGCAAGATTTACACCACTTTCCTTCCTTTCTTGGAGGTTTCTTTTCTGATCCTAGAGGTTTTTTGTCTTTATAATCAGTTCTGTGTTTGTTCTTGTTGGAATTGTCCCTGTGTTCATAGTTGGTAAAGTTTTGTGAAGGTTTGAAGTTCTCACCCTGCTTCTTCTTATTTCCTGACACTTCTGACTGAGCTGCTTGATATCTTTCAGCCATGGTTAAAATATCTTCCAATCTCTCTGCTCCTTGCTCCATAAGAAATTTTCTCATTTCTTGAGGCATGGATTCTCTCAGTTGTTCCATCATGACCATTTCTTTTATATCTTGACATTTTCCTAAGCTAATCCATTTTGTCAGATAAGTTTCTAATCTGGCAGAAAACTGGTGATAGTTTTCTCCTGGAAGTAGCCTAGCAGTTCGGAATCTCTTTCTATAAGATTCAGAATTCTTTTCGTACCTGACCAGTAAAGCTTGTTTTAAGATTTCATAATCTTCCTGGTCTTCCTTTGAGAGTTTTAAATAAACATCGTATGAAACTCCCCTCAACCCCTGAGATAGCTTAAGGCTCCATTTTTCCTTTTCCAATCCATAGGTAGTGGCCAGTCTCTCATATCTATCCAGGTATGACTCAATGGCGTCCTCCTTCTCAATAAATGGATCCAGGTGGAAACTCATGGCTCCATTTGCCGTGCTCTGGTTGGAGCTACTCTCAGAGTGAGGTGAGCTAGCACCATGATTGCTAGCTGCTCCCTGGAGTTCAAATTCCTTTAAACTTAACTCATGAGCTCTTTGTAACCTTCTTTCTTCAGCTTCAGACATTAGTCTCTTTTCTTCTCTCTCTGCTTCCATTCTTTTGGCTTCTCTCTCTGCTTGTAGTTTCCTAGCTTCAGCCTCAACTTCAAATCTTTTGGCTTCTCTTTCAGCTTCAGCTTCCATTCTTTTAGTCTCTCTATCTAAATATTTATCCACTTCAGTTGTGATATGTCGAATTAGAGCATCTCCTGTCATACCCAAGTCTTTTCCTTCCTGCATAATCGCAGCTCTAAACTTCACCAATTCAGCCATGATGCTTACTTACCAGAGGGTATATAATTTTATCTTCACTAACCAACTAACTTAATTAAAATCAATTAATTACTTTGAACAAGACAAATCCTTAAAACCTTGTGAGCGTTTCCTATTTCCTTCGTACTCAATGGTACTACTATTACGAAAAAAAATTTCTAAGTTTTAGAATTTTTCAAAAAAATTTATTTTTACAAACTATTTGTGGCTCAAGATAGAAGAATACATAGATAGTGGCTCAGGATACAAAATAATATCTCGGACGAGCTCCCAATGTAGCGAAAGGTTTTCCTATTATGATGATAGTGGTAGAGCAGAAGTAGAATCTCTCTCCAGAAAGTATGAAGTTCCAGCGCCCGAGAAGTACACTGGTATCACAAGTGAGTTACAGCTGTGAATACTCTGAGCTGGACAATAGATTTAGGCTTCAGAAGTATAAGATGCTACTTTCGCTATCGTAACCCTATGTGATAATATAATTAAATTTGAAAAGTTAACTCAAAATTTTAACAGTTAAAAATTTAACAAGTCAGATGAGTACAATTATCCAATTTATTATGTACATCTATATATTCTTGTAAGGATAAATGGGTGTTGGAAGATGGTAAAATGTATGATTATTTACAGTTACAAATTAAAATAACTAATAGAAAAAGTCTTGGGTTTATCTTCCACTGAATTTACAACAAAAGGATTGTCACATTATCTCTTGCCATCTAGTGTCATCATTAGACCGTCGTTTTAGAAACTGCTCACAGGATTTGTTGGATGGATACATATAAACTCATCTTTAGCCACGTCTGCTCGAGGTTCCTCCGACACACTGGAGTACGGAAGACTTTCCTTCAGCCCGCCCTATAACTACGGGTGACTAAGGTGTTGAAGTTTGGTTGACCTCTAAGCTTCAGTGAGCTGGATAAACTTCTTCAAGTCTTAGTTTCTCGATCAGGAATGATCATAAACATTGATCATAAAAACCTGGAACAAGAGGTAATAGGTGGCCATTGTTCCAACAATCTCACCACCCACTGCTGTTCATGATGCGACCATGTCTTCAGTGTTTGTATATAAATGAATGAATCATGGTAGTATGTTACAGAGATAGCATGATAAGATAATGTATACTGTGCAGAATTAACAAAATACATGAATAAATCATATGTTATGATACATGGGTACGATATAACCTTTGCCTTCCACTTATGGATGTCAAGTCACTTATGTACTTGCTGGTATGTCGTAAGCTTCCAGGCAAGAACTAGCCATGATATATTTGGCTAACCAATTAATGGTTATGCTTCCTGACAATGCCGGTGAAGGTTATCTCTGGTTAGCGTCATTCCCTTTTTTTTATATCTGCTACAATCAATCAGAAATAAAATCTGAAATAAAATGATATTATTCATACATATATCTTGAATAAACTTACATACCCTCTTAGGATTAATAAGCTCACGGTGAGACTGTATTGGCTTAATTTAATCTGCCCTGCATGCAGCGTGAAAATAGAACTTTTCTTGCAGATGCCCTTCTTCCAGTTTCTCACTCTGGCTTCTGGATTTAGTGTGTGATTTCCAATGCGCCGCTCTGTCCTTATATTTCAGTCTCTCGCGCGTACGAGAAAGCAGCTCTCAAATTCCCCAAAAGATTTTAGTTTCATCTCCTGATTTGAGGCGATTTGAAGCAATCTTGTGTTTTTCCCTGTACTTGTTTTTCTCATCTGTTCACTACACACTTATATTCTTCCGTCCTTCCTATGTATCATTCCCTTTTCCCCATATGAGGCTTTCATTCCATATAAGTTTTATACAAATCCGTTGAGGCTTGTTAGTGTAATAAATTTTTAAAGATTATTAGCTAACTTTTAGCCGATGTGATGAAGGTGAAAAATATTAATTATCTTTAAAACTATTTATATTTGAACAATATCCTTTTGGATATAATTCCTAGTCTATCTCCTTTGTTGAATTATTTTTATTTAATATTATTCCAACCGGGCGTTCTCCGGTAATTAATAATTTAATTTCCAGTAAATGCAAACTTTGAAAGTCCGCCATTCATTCCTATTAGCTATTTTCTCATTCTTCAATAATACTGTATGGCTTCAACCGTAAGTCACATTTCCCGTCTACTACAAACTTCAAAGAAAGACCGCCGCGCTGACCTTGCGCTGGTGTGTGTGTGGGAGTCGCGCTACACATTTTTTTTTCACAACAAAGCGAGAGGAACCAAATTTCGCTACACTCTCTCTTAAGGTAGCCAAATGCCTCGTCATCTAATTAGTGACGCGCATGAATGGATTACCTTTAAGGCGATCTTTGTCCTCTCAAGGCTGTGTGTGGTCCCGGTCGCCGGGTCCTCCCAGCATAGTGGAGGCAGTGAGCGAGAGCTGTGCCTGTACCAGACTGTCCTTTTTCGCGGACCTTCGGTCCCGAATAAAATTTTGGCTGGATGGAAGTATGGCTGGCATGGTGAAATGGTTTTATGGCGGCAAAAGTAGAGTACACTCGAGGGCAAGTTCGGGGCACAGTGGACTGATCATCCGCTTGCTTGTCACTGATCAAAGAAACAACAATTAATAATCTGTTGTACCAATAAACGCCGTTAGGTGTAACGGAACAACGGATAATTTCTTGTTGCCCTATGACGCCGCAAGGTGTGATGGCCGGAGACTGCTTAGTCATGTCAGTCAATGGCCAAGGGAGAATGATGATGATGATCTATACTGTATGGGAGCTGCGCTGGTGTAATGGCTTCGGCGTTGTACTGGCGACCAGGTGTTCATGGTTCAAACCGGGCGTCAGCGTTTGAAGAAATGTTTACGGCCGGGAATTTGACTGAATAACCTGAACGGCTCCTGTGATAAACCCTCTGTGGATGGGAAGGAGCGAAGCTCCTGACCGGGTTGGAAGGAAAGTCCTCAGGTTCCCCAGCCTCGCAATGACATGTCATTGGGCCGAAGGGCTGAAAGCCCAAGTGCCGCTGGTTTAAAAAAAAAAAAATCTATACTGTATAGTAGGGGAACTCCCCCATCTCCCCCCATTTTGTTAAAATAATATCGTAGTGTGCATTTGATAATAATAGGTAATGTCCAATTTATGACCATACTTATGTCTTGCATTCTACAAATATCATAGCGGATCTATATTTTTGTGCCTCCCAAACGCGGTGTCTGCTATGAAAATGTCAGCGTTTTTTTTTTTAAAATTGTGTTATAGAAAGTAAATTGATTTATTTGGTAATATACGCAAGTCCGCCTAGGCCGGTCCTAAGGCGGCTGAAAAAGGAGGATGGAGGCCGTATGGAGGCAGCCCCCATTCTTCCCCCCCCCCCCCCCCCAACCCATCATGCAAAGGCACAACAGGCCAATCACCTGTTTGCTTTAAATCATGATTAAGCGAACTACAAGACTGATTCTAAAGGCGACGAACTGGAACGGACTACGACTTATGGAACTTGGAACACAAGAAGTATAAATGGGAAGGAAGAGGAGCTGGTGGAAGAGATGAGAAAAGCAAAACTAGAAATTCTGGCTATAACGGAAACAAAGAAAAAAGGAAAATGAGTCATGGATCTCGATGGCGACAAGCTGCTCTACAGTGGTTTACCTACACCTGAAAGAGCTAAAGGGGGCGTGGGTTGCATTGTGGCCAAAAACCAAAAAGATAGTATCAAGGGATGGAACTTTGTCTCAGAGCGCATTATAGTTGTAAACTTAAAGAAGGAGAAATCATAGTCAACCTGGTCATAGTGTATGGGCCAAATGAGGATGAGAGAGCAGAGGTCAAGGACAAATTCTTCGAGCTGCTTCAAAGGACAGTGGATGACTGCCTAGATGATACTATCATGCTCAGAGATTTCAATGCCAGAGTTGGAAATGACCATGCTAGATGGGGTGGAGTTATCGGAAGATATGGAGAAGATACTCTCAATGACAATGGAAAGCGACTCCTTAGATTTTGCAGTGAGCAGAATCTGATCATTACAAGCACAAAGTTCCCCCATAAGCGCATACATGCATACACTAGATGTGAACCAAGAAAGAATGAAGTCAGTGATCGACTATGCCATTGTTAGGAGGAGCTCATTCAAATATGTCTGGAGAGGGCCGGAGATTGGAAGTGATCACTACCGGCTTACAATCAAAAGAACACCTGAAAGAGTTGCTCAGCCTAGGAACTGCCCAACATCACGCAAGAAACTAAGTAAACGAACGGGAGACATAAGCATTAAGACCTACAAGCTGAGAGCGCCAGAAATTAAGACTAGATATCAGGGGCTTATTGCTGCAGCGGTGAATAACACAGAAGAACAACCTGATGACTTGGAAACCCTCTGGCTTAAATTCAAGGACATCATAAAGACAGCTGCTGCAGAGCATGTGGTGAAGTCCGAGTTGGGAACAAGAGAAAGAGGACACCTTGGTGGACAGAAGAAAATAAGAGCGAAGAAAATGGCATGGAAACAATACTTAGGAGCTTAAAAACACAGCAGGACAAATGGAGAAATATAGAGAATATGTGACACTCAGAACAGAAGCAAAGAACAAGGTGCTAGCAGCAAAACAGAAGTCCTGGAAAGAATTTGGAGAAAAGCTAGAAAAGATGCGCAAGAAAACCAGAAATTGTTCTATAAGACCCCGAAGAACACGAGGAAGGAAAAACAATGCCCTCTCAAATTTATAAAGGACAAGCGTGGTGCAACAAGACCATACCAAAGGATTGGGAGATTGCCATCATAACACCAATTTTCAAAAAGGGTGACAATCGACAATGTGGAAACCATAGAGGCATATCCCTGGTCTCAGTGTCCCTGGTAAAATCTACTCTAGAATCCTAAAGCAGAGACTCCGACGACTAGCTGAGCCACAATTGGATGAGGTCCAGTGCGAATTCCGAGCAAACCGAAGTACTCAAGACCTAATCTTCACACTCAGACAGCTGAGTGAAAAGGCCCTTGAGTATAAGAGTGAGATCCATCTTTGTTTCATAGATCTGGAAAAGGCGTTTGACAGGGTCCCCTGGAGCAAACTTTGGGACTGTTTGGCAAGGAAGAACATTCCAGCACCTCTGATTCATGCTATACAGAGCTTCTACAAGTCTTGCAGAAATTATGTGAGAACAGCAAACCATAAGTCAGAAGAGTTCAGGACCACCACTGGTGTAAGACAAGGTAATATCCTGTCACCTTATCTTTTCATACTCCTCATGGACGATGTAATCAAGGCATGTAAGGAGAGAACAAGAAAGTATTCAGTGGGGTACTGGAAGATGAGACAGGTCTGTATTTCAGAGCTGGCATTTTCTGATGATGTTGCATTGATTGCTAAATCAGAGGCACATCTCCAATCCAACCTGCAAGTTTGGAAGGAAGAGCTGGAGAAGAGTAAATACCTCGGAGCTATTATTGACCGAAAGGGAGGCATCAAAGAAAAATTGGCCACTCGAAATGCAGCAGCTGGGAGACCTTTTCAGGCCATAAATCGAGGATTCCTCAGCAAGAGAGAGGTTGGTAAGAAAACGAAGATGGCTGTATACCGCTCCACCTATGTCCCAGTCTTGACATATGGATGCGAGTCACGGGCAATGACTACAACCCACAAATCCAGATCCAAAGCTCAGAAATGAGGTATCTGAGGAAGGTGGTTGAAGTAACAAGAAGAGACATGGTCCGCAACCAGACGATACGTCAAGGCCTAAAAACCAACCCCCTGCAAACCCAAGTAGAACAGTCCCAACTAAGATGGTTTGGCCATGTCTGCAGAATGGGAGAAGATCGGCTACCACGACAAGCACGGGAAACAAAGAGCCAGGGATCCAGACCCCCAGGAAGACCCAAAGTCCGCTGGGAGGACAACATTAGGCAATCTTTGAAGGACCGAGGACTAGAATGGAACCAGGCCAGGAGGAAGTCAGCCGATATGATAGTCAGCGCTCTCTCTTCCAGACCTCTACACCTCACGGTAGAAGGGGAACGACTAAGTAAGTAAGTAAGCAATATAAGCATGAGGATTTCCCCAAGATAGCTAAATTGTTTATTTTTAGTGCACGACTTATCGTCACATGTTCGCTGATTCCTTAATCGCTAGGATTTATTAGTCTCCCGGGAGTCTTTAGCATTAAGGACAGCGACCTGGCAAGAGAACAAGCGTATTTTAATAATAATGGAAAACTATACAGAGCGTTGAGCATGTCGTACAAGGCGATTCTTCTGGGGTTGTGCTTGGGGCTGGCAACCTCATCATATAAAACAATTTACCACAAATCACCGCTGCAAGAGCACGTGACTGTTTAATGCAGCCTTCCTGCTAGGGCTGGGGTCGGGAACCTTTCCGTGATAAAGAGCCAAATATTGTCTCAATTTTAACAAATTGAAGAGCCGCATGAAACAAAATCACATGGTATCCCTCATTCACTAACAGTTAAGTATTAGAGAGCCGAGAGCCGCACGAGATGGCTCAAAGAGCCGCATGCGGGTTCCCGACCCTTGTGCTAGGGGAAAGTCTGCAGTGGAGGTTCCATGCTTCATGGCAACGGGAGAATAGTCTGATCATCAGATGTGGGTCCACCTTTCAAACAAGCACTTTGGTCCTTTTATCTTCTTGACACTCAAGGGAATCGTGTCCATTTGGTTCGTGACTCCCAAGTGTTGTTTTCCTGTTGCTGTTTTTATTTAACTGTTTCCGCACAGCTTAAAGTGGGAATTGAACCCACCCCTGGTTTTATCCATTCTGTCAACCTGAAGCGGAGGGGGATACCACACTATTGTTATTATTATGCTTGCTCAGAATCGACATCATTGCACTCCGGGAAAACCCATAGGTGCTCAGTGTCCCTCAGAAAATGTCGGAGGGTATGAATGCTAATTGTACCACTGGTTATATACACGCCTGACTCATCCTCTCGTGCGTCCATCACTGCTTGTTGTAAGCTTGATGTCGAGTTCCAGCTGTCGTGAGTCCTGTTGATTCATCGATTGCATGTCGGTCTCTAACAGGCGATCATTAACTGTCCTTATGGTAAAGATTGTCTGGTAATCCCGCAATGACCGTCGCCGAACGCTCCGCTCAGAATATGGGTATTTTAGTTATTTCCCTTGAGCAGTGTTTCGTGCTTTTGCAGTGTCTCGGTTATTAGCAGTATTTCACGCATCGGGTCAAGTAATATGTCGTGAATTATAATGTTGTTGTTGTCACATGTCTGTTCGTCTGGGGTATCATGACCATTTGATGCACAAACGACCTCGACTGGCGATAGACACCTATTCTGATGCAGTCGGCTCGGAATTACGTGCTCGATCGGCGTATCCAATAAAGTTAAAACGCTCCGGCACGGAACATTCAGCTAATGCGCGAAACATTGCTAAAGGTAAATAACTCCACGGGAATATTCACTGCGGAATATTCGGCGACGATCATTGCGGGATTACCGGTTGTCCCATAGCAGATACATCCGTAGGGGAGTGAAGTATGAGAGACGTCACTATATTAGATCCAGCATCGAGTGGTTGGGTGACCTATTCCTTCCCTAACTCAAGAGCAATGTCGTGTACCCATTTACAGCTGGGTAGACTGGTGCGTGTTGATACTGGGAATCAGCACCTTTACCGTGAGAGACCAGCGCTCTAACCATTCTGTCAGTCGGACGCTGATTATACTCACCGTAAGATGGACAATTTAACTTTAAAACATCTCTTTAGTTTAACCCTTGCCGATTCTTTCCCTTTACATTATTTCCCTACCCCTGTTTCATATCGACTATCTCAATGTGGCTAAAACAGAACTTGATAAAAGCACAGCCAGAGAACATTGAGCAAGCAGAAACACATCGCACTTACATACGCACACAAGAACATCTAAAACAAACACAACTATTAGACCCAAGCAGTGGCGTAACTAGGGTTGATGGCGCCCAGGGCAAATAAGAAAATGGCGTACCTTGAAAACTGTTCTTTAAAATTATGGCTGAATTCTTATATTGGTACTAAAACTAGTTACAAAATAATAAAAACAAAATACACTTTTACTGATGAAAAATGAAACTTATATTGTTGCTAATATATATGTTTTTTTTTTTTTTATATAACTAACCACGTACTTATTTCTCACTTTGTCAATGCCATTTCATTTTAGAACTTGCAAAAAATACATTGCTTATATAAGTTGTTACTGGTATTTAGGAAAAATCTGAAAACAACAAAAGAATTGACTGTTTATTTTACTAGATATTTAAAAATGATTTGAATGATGTGAAGTGGGATAAATAGGATTGTCATAAATGAGAAGAGGAATTTTTGCATATTTTAACTATAATAATGGCGCCCAGGGCAATTGCCCCACTTCCCTCACCTTAGTTACACCACTGCACCTAAGACAAACGTCTTAAGTCTCCCTGTCTTCCATTTTTTTCCACCCATTGCCTGTCTGTCAGTCACGGATCACCCACACGTTACTCCTCCATTGCCCAGCTCTTAAGAATCGAAAAGCAAAAGTGAGAGATACACTTAAAATACACGCTGTTGCGCGCGCGCGTACCAACATTTACAACAAAGGCGGAATAAAAATAATACCACAGATCGTGATCTCTGGTTGTTGTTTTTTAACTAGGGCTGCTGAACTTCTTGCTCTTTTGCAGCCAATACCAAGTTGAAGCCTCCTTGGTATTATCTACACTGTATATCTGTGGTGAATTTACAGTGATGCAACGTTAAAATTCCTCCATTTATAAAGATAACAGGTAAAATAACATGTAGGGATAAAAATATTGGTAAGATACGCTGATACATTCTCGCCTACGCCAGCGTTTTCTAGCGCCATTGAAACTAACTAGTTAGAACATGCAGACTAAACGACCTATCCTTTTAGACGGGGTAGAAACGGAGATAAAAGAAAAAAAAATGTGACTGTCTGAACACGTGTTTGAATCTAAGTCTAAAAGACGCAATTTGTAGTTTTTTAAAGAAAAAATTACGCCACTAGTTGACACAACGTAAGAAAGTGGAAGAAAAACGACCTTAGCTCTTGTTAGAAACAGACGTATCTTGGACGTTTTACGGTAATTAGTCGTTTTAGTTTGAATATAGCGGCAAACGCCGTACACGAAGGTTCAAAAACAAATTTCAAAACTAACCTTGAAAAAAGTAGGTTTTTTCTTAATAATAAGTTTAGGAGAATAAAAACTAGCTAGTTTGATAGCCCATCTTAATCTGAGAAATAATATACTTTTAATTACACAGACGGACAGATAACACGGAAGATATTGACGAAAGACTGTATTGTTCAATACAGACTAGCAGACAGTTTTTTGTGCATATTTTCACTAAAGTTACATTTTGACGCGTCCTTCAGCCGAACGCATAAAAACAAACTGCAGGTGGACTAGGGGCAGGGTAGGAGGATAGTAGCTAAAAATAACTTAGCATAGAATCTTAGAAGTAGGGGGAGACAAAATTTGTGTAGTTTTTTCTTGTAGTTTCGTCCAAAAACAAGTGTAATTTTGGGAAAAAACAAGTTGGGACGGACAGACCGACAGAAAAATACTACACACTAGACTGAGACTGGACCGAAATTGGACATTTGTAGTTTGAATATTTGAAAGGTAGAGGGGAAGTCCGCTGATTGGACAGAAGTTTTCATATTATAGAAAGAAAGACGCCCGCTAGTGCCATTTTGAAGAAGACTGTCCATTTACACAGTTCGTTAATGACTAGTTAGTTTCAATGGTGCTAGAAAACGCTGGCGTGGGCGAGAATGTATCATCGTACCTTACTTATATTTTTATCCCTACATGTTATTTTACCTATTATCTTTATAAATAGAGGAATTTTAACGTTGCATCACTGTAATTTCACCACACATCTCCCCACCTGAGAACATGCACTAAAGCAAGTTCCAAAACCAGTGATACACAATAGATAAAATTAACTCCTCACGCCTGCCAACTATTCTAATTTTGATCACATGGGTGCCTACTGAGGAAATCTGCACCGACATTCTGTGACCCCGGGATATATTCAATATTAAACTGATAGGGTTGCAACAATAAAGACCATCTTAACAATCTTGCATTCTCATGCTTGGCCTGAGATAAGAACACGAGAGGCTGGTGATCTGTCTGGACCACAAAAGTCCTACCATACAGGTAGATTTGGAACTTTTTTATTGCCCAGATTAACGCTAAACATTCTTTTTCGCTTGTGGGATATCCTTGTTCCGCTTTGTTCAACTTGCGGCTAGCATAACCGACTGGGTTCAGTTCCCCATTTGGTGAAGAGGACCTTTGCAACAGAGCCGCCCCCAGGCCTACATTGCTTGCATCTGTTCTCACCACAAAGTCCTGAGTCAAATCAGGTAATTTGAGAATAGGCTTGCTAGTGAGTTTTTCCTTTAACTCTTGAAATGCCAATTCACATTGCGCTGACCAAACAATTTTATCTGGATTTCCCTTGCGAGTCAGATCAGTCAGAGGAGCACATATAGAGTTAAAATTTTTGATATATTTTTGGTAAAACCCACATAACGACACGAATGATCGCACGTCTTTTTTTGTTTGCGGTCTAGGGGCTCTCTGCAGTTTTTCCAAGTTCTTGGGGTCAGGGGTCATGTTACCCTGATATACAGTATGTCCCAAGAATTCCAACTCTTTGCATCCAATACAACATTTTGTTGGTCTAGCAGTTAAGTTCGCTTCTCTGAGCCTATCAAATGACATATTCAGAGAGTTAATGTGTTCTTCAAATGTTTCTGTGGCGACGAGAATATCATCCATGAAATTTGTGATACATGGATTATTCAAGGGATCCAACAATTTGCGCATCATCCTAGAAAATACACTCGGAGCATTTTTCAATCCGAATGGTAGCATGTTTAATTCACAATGTCCTTCCGAGGTGCTAGAAGCTAAATAAGGTCTAACTTCAGGCTTCACTGGAATCTGGTAATAGCCTTTGCTAAGATCCACCTTCGAAAAGTATTTTGCCTTGTTCAATCTGGCAAATAACTGTTTTGTGTCCGGTAATGGATCCACTTGTCCTTCTGTGACAGCATTCAGTTTCCTGTAATCTATGCACAGTCTATGTTCCCCAGACGGTTTCCTCAACAAAACTACACTGGAGCTAAAAGAAGATTCACTGTGTGAAATAATCCCTTCTTTCAACAAATAATCTATTTCCTCTTTCAATGCCTTCTCCTTAGCGAACGGAACAGAATAGGCTCTCATACAGATTGGGTTTGAGTCTACCAGCTTCATGTCATACTGTAGCAAATGTGTATGTCCTGGTTTATCTGTTAACACATCCGTATGTTCCTCCAGAACCTGTTGAACTCTCTCCCTTTGATTTTTCGTCAGGTGCTTACTGACTTTTACCTGTGCGGCTGTCTCAAAGGGGTGTAATGGGTATTCATGTGAGGTGAGTGGTTCCTTTTTCATTTTAGTTGCGATAGCCAAGGTCAGTAAGGGGGTGCCTTCCTGGGTTGGTCTGTCCAGATACTTCTTTAAAAGGTTTACATAATATATCTTTTCCTTCCCCTTTTTGTCAATTTTATAGTGTGTTCTAGACACCTTCTCTAGAACCGTATATGGACCTTGCCATCCAATTTGCAACTTATTCTGGCTGCCGGGTAGTAGAAGAAGCACTTTCTCTCCCACAGCTAATTCTCTGTCCTTTGCTTTCCTATTAAAATACGCTGCATGTTTCTTCCTGGCTTGTCTCAAATTATCATTTGCCAGTTTCCATCCAGCTTTCAGACGAGTGGTCAGCTCGTTCACATATTGATATGATGAGGTAACAGTCTCTTCTGCTTTCTCATCTGTCCAGGTCCTTAATAATGCTTCCAATGGACCTTTTATTATCCTCCCAAATAACAGGGTTGCGGGAGCCATCCCGGTTGAACTATGTGGTACTTCCCGATACCCAAACAACGCGGCGGGCAGAAATTGATGCCACATATCAGGTTTCTCATGTGCCAGCTTCCTCAGGATAGAAATGAGAGTCCCATTGAACCTCTCTACCTGGCCGTTCCCTTGTGGATGGTACGGACTACAATGAAAGTGTCTGGCTTGAAATAGCTTAAAAACCTCTTCCGTTAGTTTCCCCTTGAACTGTGAGCCATTATCAGTCAAGATTTGATGCGGGAATCCTAATCTTGTGAATATTGTAAGTAGTGCTTCTGCCACATGTTTCGAATCAATTGATGGCAGGGCTACCGCCTCTCCCCACATAGAGCAAGTGTCCACCAGAGTAAGGATGTAACTGTTCCTCCTCTTGGTCCGAGTGAGAGGTCCCACAATATCCACTGCAACCCTCTCAAAAGGTGTTCCCACTATGGGCATTTCCCCTAGAGTTGCAGGAGCAGTCCAATGCTTTGGAGCTACCCTTTGACATTTTGGACAGGATTTGACATATCTTTTTATATCCTCCGTTATCCCTGGCCAGAAGTAATGACAAGCTTTACGCTGTCCTGTGGCGCTGATCCCCATGTGACCACTGAAGGGAATCGCATGCCCTAGTTCCATCACTTTTCCCCTATATGAAGTGGGAAGAACCAGCTGGTTGTGACCATTTGTTCCAGTTCCGGCCTTCCTGTATATCAATTTGTTCTTCATAAAATACTCTCCCTTGCTTGGAGGTTTGTGGCATTTGGGCAATTTTTTAAAACATGGCTTGAGTGTCCTATCCTCAGCCTGCGCCTTCCTCATCTCTTCTGGATGAGCATTTATAGGTTCACCTTCTTCCTCCTTTGACTGTGACCTGGTCTGCACTGTCGCCATGATCACAGGTCTCTCGGGATTCCCCAAGAAGACGTATCTACACCCTAATATCAGAGGGTAGATTGGTTCATCTATCACTGCTGCTCTGATTTCTCCTTTCACATAGCGAGTTTTCACCGTTATCCTTGCGATGGGAAGTGTCATGAGTGGTATGTCCTTAGTCGCCCCTTGTATTTCCACTTTCGGTGGTATACTGACTTGGGTCCACTATTCTAGCCTTCACAACTGAATCATAATCGAAACCTGTATCATATAGGCACCTTATGGTGACCCCATTACAAATAACATCCTCACAAACTGGGGGGTGATAAGGTTCCTGCTGTCCATTAGGATTAACCTTTAATCTCTGGTTCCCCGATTTCATTGCAGCAATGTTTGAAGGTTTCCTTTTACAAAATTCGGTGTTATGGTTGTCTTTCTTACACCATTTGCACCATCTCTTTCCTTGGTTAAAAGGTTTTCTTTCATTATATTTTTGGTCATTGAACTGTGAGTTTCTATCACGATAATCATTTCGTGACCTATCAAAATTTGTCCTACCTTTATTACCTTGTTCTCTGGTGTCAAATTTATTAAAGTGCTGTGGGACTTTAAAATTTTCCATATGTTTCTTTTAGAGCCACTTACCTCTGCCTGGGCTGCCTGATACCTCTCAGCGACATTCAAAACCTCCCCCAACCTCTCTGCACCTTGTTCCATGAGAAATTTTCTCAGGTCTGGAGCCATGGACTCTCTTAATTGCTCTATCATGATCATTTCTTTGAGATCTTGGGTCTTCCCCAGAGCAGTCCATTTCTCCAAATAGGTTTCCAGTCTGGCAGAGAATTGGTTTTGTTGCATACATATTTTTGAATGCACAGATTACAAAAATACGATATGTCTATTTAATAGGGAAAATATATATTGGTATTTATTTGTGTACGAAAATGCTTCCCTTGGGAAAGCGAGATAATCCATGATTGATTTATACGTTTGATTATATGGATGATCTCTCTTGATATTGATTCGGCGTATGAATATGGAAGTCATGTCAGTTCTCGTTTGTTAGTGCCAGAAAATAGATTGATCTTGTTCAATATGTTTATGGCCTGAATTTATATGTATTACTTGTCTAGGACAAGAAGATTCAGTCCTATATTGTATATCTTCGTATGCTAAGGTCGGACTATACCGAACTCTGGCGGAGGTATCCGTTGTCCTAGAGAGTTGTAGTGAGTTCCGAAGAAGCTGGTCGTAATGGCCGGGTGTGTGTTCTCTAGGGCTGGTCCTGTTAAAGTTTAAAAGTGATTTGTGGATGATTTTTCCATAAGGAAGGAATGTCTCTGCGAGAGTGTTATGTCAGAGACTCTTCTCATGTATTTCATTATGTTTAGATTCGGACTCCAGGTAAAGCCAGACCCTTTTTCCTTTGATGATCTCCTTATGGTTAGACCTAGATGAAACATCGTATTTTCGAGCATCGTTGGTCGTTGAAATATAGATTGATGAAGATGACAGGTTCCATCAGCGCTTATGTCTTTATGAAGCAACCTTCTGACTAAGGGACTGTATGGAAACTCTAGGAAAGTCTATATATACAAGTTATGAATTAACTCTGGCTTATGATTATCCTCCCGCTGGGCGAGTGAGCGAAAACTCAGGGAAGGAAGCCATGTTGTATTCCTGTCATCATTATGGATCACTGTCCAGAGAACGGATCATGAATCTTACTATTCAGACAGTGGCACGGAGATCTCATTAAGATTAAAACCCCTATCGTGGTTTAACTTTGTCACTTAAATATTTGACATATACAGCTGGAGAACTTAGCCAAAGAAAAGGTTCGTCCAGTGAACTCTTTGTATGTTTACACACACATACCCACTGATGCGTTCAGTCAGTTAGGGGATATGGCAATAGTCCGCCAGAACATTGAATGACTATTTAATATTGAATGCTGCATGAAATATGTACTACTATTCTACTACCTAATGATTTGCTATGTCAACATACTCATGACTGTATTCCGTGCTGTCCAAGTGTGTGCGTCATTATTAAAAACATAGAAACGTCAACAGCGGTTCCTAACATCTTTGACTTGCATAAGAGTGTGAGTGAAATACTATCAAGTGTCAACTACATCGAACAGTACACCATTCGCGTATTTTCCACTCTCACTCCATACATACACAACCCTGCGTCGGTCGAGTTGACCTTTGTTGTACTTGCCTGTCTCATGTGTAACGAGCAGGAAGAATACTCTACCCTTTACAGTGATGACCACCAGTACCACCTGGGGAACGATTACTTGACAGTAGTCCCATAGCAGACACTGCCTCGCTGTCTTTGCCTTCCCTAACTCAGGATTAGAGTGAGTTACCCATTTACAGCACAGCTGGGTAGACTGGAGCATGCCTGGTATCATCATCTCAGTACAACGCACTACTCTACAGTAGTGGCCAGTAAAACAACAGTATTCTACAGTGGTAGGCCAGTTCCTGGGTCCAGCCTTCGCAGTCTTGATGATTGAAGTCACCAAGTATAACAAGAACGTTTATTTTGGCAAAATGTGACACACATCAACACCAGTAGGAACTATACAGTCGATGTCAGCTTGACCTGTTCTGACAAGTGAAATGAATCTGGGTCAATGCTTGTTGACATTTTTTGCAGTACAGAGCTGAAAACTTTGAAGGACATAAACTGTTCGGTTGTTACAGTGTTTGATTACCTTACTAAAGAAGAACATAAGTGTTGTTATTTCATCGGTGGATCTTCTCATGCTCAAAAAAAATTGAACAATGTAATAAGATAATAATTTAAAATTGATTAAAAGTGCCAGTTTATTTTGATTAAAAGCTGTGCCATTAAAGTGAAAGCTGAACATACTTTGCAACACATTCTATCCACAACACATATATTGTATTATATGCATTTATGTTTTACATGTATTTATGTTTACATGTTTTTTGTTGTGTGTTAAGTTAGTTTATATGTTGCGGGTTTAAGGTTGGGCGGCGACTAGTACAAGGTATACCGAGTGACATTGGTCTTGTACTAGTGTTCCATAGGTACAAATTTTCTTAATTGGAAATTTGTTAGCAACAATTTGCTATTTCTGTTAGCTGTGACGACTGTGTTCATATTTGTTTTTGTAATATTTTTTCTGTTCTTTAGTTTTGTTTTGATTTGTTTGTATTTGTAGGCCTACCCTTTGCTATCTTTCAGTTCTATACACAATTTATATCTATACACTGTAGCGTCATTTGTTTTGTTTAGTTCTATTGCAGTTATCATCACAGATTCTGTGACTGTTTACTTTAGTTTCCTATTTAATTTAATTTGATTTCTGCAATTGTTTTCATATTGTCTTTTCTTGTTTGTCCTTGTTAATGTCTTTAGTTGACAGATGATATATTAGGTATAGCTAAATACACTTATGTTATAGTACAGACCAGTACTTTATGATTATTATTGTTATAAAAGAAAGTGTACAAGACCTTTGTAAGGCTTGTCTCCCACAGTGATTGGGATAGAAAATATTATTTTCCACAGGTACTCAAGTGATCATTGATTACATTAAGGAAGTATACAAGACCTTTGTAAGGCTTGTCTCCCACAGTGATTGGGTTATACAGATATTGTTTCCACAGGTACTCAGGTTATCATTTGTTATATTATAAACAAGATAACCATATAAGGGTTGTCTCACACAGAGATTGTGATTGTGAGCTGATTATTCAACTTATTATAAACTTGTGGTTGCATTACTTGGAAATATATATATATATATAATCATACACTATTGATACTATAGAGTACTTAGATTATAAAGGTGATTATACAAGCTCTTTATTAGAGACTTGTTTCACACAGTGTTGTGGTAAAGTGATACTTATTTAGAGACTTCTTCCCAGTGAGGTTGGTACAAGGTCTTTGAATAATACTAAGAGAGTAAAATAGAGTGAAGTGACTATACAAGTCTATAGTATAGACTTGCCTCCCATTTAAGTGGGACAAGGTAATTTATTTACTTTTTCAGATTACTATTTCATTAGACAGGATGTCTACATTAGATTACTTTATTGCACAAGGGAAATCCCTTGATAAGACTGGTAAAGACTTAGAAGAATGGGCAGTTGCTCAATATGACAAAGCATTAGCTGCTGAGGAAAGAAAAGCTGCTGCTGAGGAAAGAAAAGCTGCTGCAGAGGAGAAAAAAGCTGCTGCTGAACAAAAAAGACGAGACAGAGAAGCTGATCCTGCTGCTGAGCAAAAGAAATTGCAGATGCAGGTGGAAGAAAGGAGATTTGAGGCAGAGCAAAAAAGACTAGACAGAGAAGCTGCTGCTGCGGTTGAACAAAAAAGACTAGACAGAGAAGCTGCTGCTGCTGTTGAACAAAAAAGATTAGACAGAGAAGCTGAACAAAAAAGATTAGACAGAGAAGCTGAAGAGAGAAAAGCAATAAGAGAACATGAATTTGAGTTAGAGAAATTGAAATTGACAAGTATGAGTAATGTTAATCAGGCATCTAGTGGTAGTGGTAAACCCTTTGTTTACAAGGTCAAGGTACCAGCGTTCAACTCTGCCAGTGACGATATAACATTCTGGCTTGAGAGATTTGAACGTGCTTGTCGAGCTCATAATGTAGATAAATCACAGTATGTGAATCAGTTGTCTGAAAATCTAAAAGGGGATTCTCTGAATAAGTTGTGGTTGGTTGAAGAGGCCGACAAGGATAACTATGATGTTATCAGGTCAGCCTTGATAAGGAAGTATCAGTTGTCAGAGGAAGGTTACCGTCTTTTGTTTAAAACAATGAGACCTGAGACAGGTGTAGAATTCTCAGAATTCATTGCAAAAGCACGTCTTACATTTTCACGATGGATTGAATTATCCAAAACACAGAAAACATTTGAGGCTCTTACGGATTTATTACTCCAAGACAAGATCACGTCTTCGGTGAATAAACCATTCCTAGAATTTTTACATGAGCGTAAACCAAGTACATTAAAACAAATGGAAGAATATTGTGACCAATATGTCACGGCACACCCTGACGTAATTCTAAGCAACACTAACATTAAAGAGGGTATGCCAGTTGCGTCAGCAACTCAATACAATAATAATTACTCACACAAGTCCCAAGGAGCTCAAGATAAATCTCACAAAAAGGTTAATTGGAATAGTTATCAAAACCAAGGTAACCATTCAAATCAGGGTTCTTCTTCGAAGACCTGGAATCGGGCTGACAGTCCTCGACACAGGGGTGCCCATAATTATAGAAATTTCCGAAAAGGGAGTAACTATAGGAACTACCCAAGTTCGTCCTGGAAACAACAAAACCAACATTACAGGGATACTCATTATAATGAGTATGATGATTACGATCATGAACATTATGATTCAAATAGGGGTTATAACAGAGGAAATAATAATTACAGAGGCAATTATAACCGAGGTAGATCACAACACAAAAGACATGGTAAATCTCATTACCAGGCTCACTCTGCACAACAAGAGTTCAATGAAGCCGGTAATCAAAATAATGATAAGAAAGACTCTAATAATGTAGGATGTTCTGCTTTTGATTTTAGTAGAGCATCTCAGTGCTCCCAATGCAAAACATTATTCGATCCAACCACGGTTTCTACTTTAAGCTGTGGTCATCCTCTTCCTGCTCTTCCTGCATCAGTCGCGCATGATGGAAGAGGTGCTCTTGTCTTGAATAGAGGTCTAGTTGATGGTACTCCGGTCTCAATTCTTTTCGATTCCGGGTGCACAACCATTGGAGTGAGGCAGTCACTCATAGATCCTTCTCGAGCCACTGTCAAAGTAATCAAATGCGTAACATTTGGTGGCACATTGGAGAAGTACTCTACTGCCATTGTTAACATTGCTACCCCCTTCTTTACAGGAGATTTGCACGCATGTCTTCTCCCGAATCCGATCGCTGATCTTATAATCGGTCGCATTCATGGAGTGAAAGAATGCACTCTGCAACAAATTATTGATTGGGAAAATAGGAATATGCAAACTGCTAATGCAGTAGTTACTAGGGCTCAAGCTCTTAACATGCCGCAATCTTCGCCTTCTGAAGATAATGATGCGCAGATCCAAGATGATCCCTTGGAAATTTCTCGTGATTCATTTATGAAACAGCAGGAAGATGATCCTACTCTTAAAAAATTCTTTACACTAGCAACAAAAGGTGATCCGAATAAAGACACAAACCGTAAATCTTGGATTACGATGAAGAATGGCGTACTTGTGCGTATGGTACAAGACTCCGCTAAGTCCGCTCATTCTCAAATTCTAGTGCCCAAAAATATGAGAGTTAAAATCTTACAGCACGCTCATGATTCTCAGTGTGCTGGGCATATGGGTTTTTCCCGTACTAAATCTAGAGTTCTTGCGTCTTTCTTTTGGCCTTTAGTGAACAAGGACATACGGATCTATTGTCGATCTTGTAAGGTATGTCAAGAGGTTAAATCCAAAGGTCCACGCCATGCTGCACCTATTCAGGCTGCAGATATTCCAATTCCACCATTTCAAAAAATGGCGATAGATATCATTGGTCCATTTAAAATAAAGTCTGCTAGAGGACACCAATTTATCTTGACGTGTGTTGACATGTGCACACGTTGGCCAGAGGCTGTTCCTCTAAAGAGCATAACTACTGCTGATATTGCAGATACTCTTTGGCTAATATTTTCTCGTCTGGGGTTTCCAGCAGAAATATTATCAGACCATGGTACCCAACTCATATCGGATACCATGTCTCAAGTGATGTCGACTCTTAAGATAGAGAGATCACTGAGTAGTATTTATCATCCTATGTCTAATGGGATGGTAGAACGTCTTAATAGGACTCTCAAAAACTTATTAGGTAAGATAACTGAAGATCATCCTCAGGATTGGGATAGGGTTTTACCCGCGGCTCTCTTTGCATACAGAGAGGTCGCCAACGAACATACAGGATTTTCTCCCTTTGAACTTGTCTTTGGCACAAAACCGCGAGGTCCTATGTCCTTACTTCATGATCTCATAACTGCTGATAATATTGTCGATGACACAAAATCCTCTTACGAATATGTCATTGCGCTTAGACACAAGATTATTGAAGCATGCAAATTGGCAACTGCTTCGTCTGAATTTGCGAAACAAAAGGCAAGACAATTTGCCAATAAGAAGAGATGCTTACGACAACTTTGTCCGGGAGACAAAGCATTTGCCTTGCTACCTTGTAGGGAAAACAGACTTCTTATTTCTTGGAAAGGTCCATATGATGTACTATCAAAAGTTTCCGATGTTGACTATATCGTCGATATTGACGGGAAGCATAAAACCTTCCACATCAACATGCTTACGGAATTCCATGAACGTCCGGATTATTTACAACCTGTTTTCCAGGCAACGGACGATTCTCCAGTCCAACACGGGCATTACTCATCACTGTCAGTAATACAGGATGAGGAAACGAGTTTCTCGGATGTGAATCTCCCTTTTCCGATGATTCCACTTCATTCTAATGAATCACGGAAAGATGTTGCGATTTCTCCCGAATTATCTCCAGGAGAACAGAAACAAGTTTCTACTATGTTACAACAATTTCAGGATGTCCTTACTGACATTCCTGGTCAAACTGATGTCATTGAACATGACATTATTCTTACTGACCATAATCCTATAAGGTCAGACCGTATCCTATCCCGATACATTTTCAAGCACAGGTTGAGAAAGAGTTGGATGAGATGATAGATTTAAAAATAATTGAACCATCCACATCAGCATATTCTTCGCCGATGGTTATTGTACGGAAAAAAAGACAATAACATACGTCTTTGCGTTGATTATCACAAATTGAACCAAGTGACGAAATTTGATGCTGAACCTATGCCTTTACTAGAAGAGCTACTTACAAGACTATCGAAATCTCATTTCTTCACTAAACTTGATTTGTCTAAGGGATATTGGCAAGTTCCACTATCCGAACACGCCAAGCCGTTTACTGCTTTTTCGACACTAGGGGTCTATTCCAATGGAATTTCATGCCTTTCGGCCTTATGAACGCCCCTGCAACATTCGTACGCATGATGCGTCGAATCTTATCTCATCGCTCAGATGTCATTGCATATCTTGATGACATCTGCCTTTTCAGTGATACTTGGGAAGATCACTATAACGGGTTAAATGAACTATTGTCTATCTTACGCGAGCATAACCTGACAGCGAAACCATCTAAAGCCTGTATTGGTTTTAGCGAAATATCTTTCTTAGGTCACCGTGTTGGTCATGGTTTCCTAAAAACAGAAGACCATAATACAAGTAAGATACTTAACATTTCTATTCCTAAGACTAAAAAGCAAGTGCGAAGTCTTTTAGGTCTCATACAATTTTATGGACGATTCATTCCGAATCTGTCCTCAATCATGTCACCTCTTTCTTCTTTACTAAAGAAAGGATCTCCTAATATAGTCCATTGGACTCAAGAATGTCAATCCTCTTTAGATAAGGTTAAAACTATGTTTTCTACTTCACCTATCTTGGTATTACCTACTAAGGATAAGACATTTGTTCTTCGTAGTGACGCTTCATCCACAGGGATTGGAGCAGCACTAATGCAAGAGTACTCTGGAACTCTGCATCCTGTGATGTATATTTCTCGAAAACTAAATGCCGCAGAGAAGAATTACTCGGTCCTAGACCGTGAATCATTGGCTATGGTTTGGTCAATCCTTAAACTTCAAAGATTTCTTCTTGGCGCGCATTTCATTGTGGAAACTGACCAGAAAGCTCTTACTGCTATTCAGAGTAAAAATCTGAAGAGCGCGAGATCAACGCGATACGCGATTGCTCTTCAACCTTTTCATTTTTCGGTGCGAGCTATCCGTGGGTCAGAAAATGTGATGGCAGACATTTTGTCTAGATGCCCACATGATTCCTAATTGTTAGATCCTGAGATTTCTAACATGTCTAACTTTGGTACAGTTTTTTTTTGTGCTATGTTAAAATGTGTATACATAAGTAATGTATCATATATATTGATTGTATCACTACTTAGCGGTTCATTGATGTATATTCACCGCTGATCTTTGGATGTTTTTTCGTCTTTGATAATCATGATGTTAAAATACCTAAGATGAAATTTTTGGATAAACTAGTGTAGAAATTGTGGCATTGCCAGTATTGTAGTATGCGTTGGTGACACCTCTCTGGAAATATTTATACTCAGGGAAAAACTTTCTCTGGTTCCTGAGATATATTCTCACTTGTCGTGCCATATGACGACTTCGCCTTACATTAGGCGTTACATTTGTTTGGAATGCTTATCATCTGCGCATTGTTATTCGTGCGTTGTGAGCCTATTCTATGTTGCTCCTGGATGTATTTCAAAAAAAAAGTACCATTTTTTTCCCGGGGGGTGTGGTAATCTGTTGCATACATATTTTTGAATGCACAGATTACAAAAATACGATATGTCTATTTAATAGGGAAAATATGTATTGGTATTTATTTGTGTACGAAAATGCTTCCCTTGGGAAAGCGAGATAATCCATGATTGATTTATACGTTTGATTATATGTATGATCTCTCTTGATATTGATTCGGCGTATGAATATGGAAGTCATGTCAGTTCTCGTTTGTTAGGGCCAGAAAATAGATTGATCTTGTTCAGTATGTTTATGGCCTGAATTTATATGTATTACTTGTCTAGGACAAGAAGATTCAGTCCTATATTGTATATCTTCGTATGCTAAGGTCGGACTATACCGAACTCTGGCGGAGGTATCCGTTGTCCTAGAGAGTTGTAGTGAGTTCCGAAGAAGCTGGTCGTAATGGCCGGGTGTGTGTTCTCTAGGGCTAGTCCTGTTAAAGGTTAAAAGTGATTTGTGGATGATTTTTCCATAAGGAAGGAATGTGTCTGCGAGAGTGTTATGTCAGAGACTCTTCTCATGTATTTCATTATGTTTAGATTCGGACTCCAGGTAAAGCCAGACCCTTTTTCCTTTGATGATCTCCTTATGGTTAGACCTAGATGAAACATCGTATTTTCGAGCATCGTTGGTCGTTGAAATATAGATTGATGAAGATGACAGGTTCCATCAGCGCTTATGTCTTTATGAAGCAACCTTCTGACTAAGGGACTGTATGGAAACTCTAGGAAAGTCTATATATACAAGTTATGAATTAACTCTGGCTTATGATTATCCTCCCGCTGGGCGAGTGAGCGAAAACTCAGGGAAGGAAGCCATGTTGTATTCCTGTCATCATTATGGATCACTGTCCAGAGAACGGATCATGAATCTTACTATTCAGACAGTGGCACGGAGATCTCATTAAGATTAAAACCCCTATCGTGGTTTAACTTTGTCACTTAAATATTTGACATATACAGCTGGAGAACTTAGCCAAAGAAAAGGTTCGTCCAGTGAACTCTTTGTACCCACTGATGCGTTCAGTCAGTTAGGGGATATGGCAATAGTCCACCAGAACATTGAATGACTATTTAATATTGAATGCTGCATGAAATATGTACTACTATTCTACTACCTAATGATTTGCTATGTCAACATTCTCATGACTGTATTCCGTGCTGTCCAAGTGTGTGCGTCATTATTAAAAACATAGAAACGTCAACAGCGGTTCCTAACATCTTTGACTTGCATAAGAGTGTGAGTGAAATACTATCAAGTGTCAACTACATCGAACAGTACACCATTCGCGTATTTTCCACTCTCACTCCATACATACACAACCCTGCGTCGGTCGAGTTGACCTTTGTTGTACTTGCCTGTCTCATGTGTAACGAGCAGGAAGAATACTCTACCCTTTACGGTGATGACCACCAGTACCACCTGGGGAACGATTACTTGACAGTAGTCCCATAGCAGACACTGCCTCGCTGTCTTTGCCTTCCCTAACTCAGGATTAGAGTGAGTTACCCATTTACAGCACAGCTGGGTAGACTGGAGCATGCCTGGTATCATCATCTCAGTACAACGCACTACTCTACAGTAGTGGCCAGTAAAACAACAGTATTCTACAGGTGGTATGTCTCCCCAGACAACAGTTTGGCATTTCTAAACTTCTTACGATAAAATTCACCATTCTTTTCATATCTCAATAACAAAGCCTGCTTTAGCATGTCATAATTGTCTTGGTCGTCTCTATTCATTTTAGCAAAAACTTCATAAGAAGTACCTCTAAGCCCTTGGGATAACTTAAGACTCCACCTCTCTCTCTCCAACCCATACGTAGTAGCCAATAGTTCAAATCTACTTAGGTACCCCTCTATGTCATCGTCTTTCTCAACAAAATGGTCTAAATGAAACCCTATAGCTGAGGTTGAGGCTCCCTGACTAGGCGTAGCATCTGAGGCAAAGGGGCTGGCACCATTTTCCGGAGCATGGCCTTGAATTTCCAACTCCCTTAGTCGTAATTCGTGCTCCCTTTGCAATCTCCTATCTTCTGCTTCCCTTTCGGCAGTCAATCTCTTTTCTTCTGCCTCCCTTTCGGCAGTCAATCTCTTTTCTTCTGCCTCCCTTTCGGCAGTCAATCTCTTTTCCTCTGCCTCCCTTTCGGCCTTTTTTTCTTCTAATTGGAGCCTTTTAATCTCCCTATCTGCCTCCAATGCCTTAGCCTCTTTGTCAGCCTCAATCTGCAGCCTCTTAAGTTCCTTGTCAGCCTCAATTTGTAACCTCTTCTCTTCAGCTAACCTCCTATCTTCCCTTTCAATATACTTGTCACATTCTGAAGTTATATACTGAATTAAAACTTGACCATCCATGTTCATTTCCTTCGCCGTCAGCACAGCAGCCGATCTGAATTTGGCTAGATCTGCCATACTATACCACACAATTTAGCAATGACTAAGGTAACTTATACAATCTAATTACTAAGGTAATATATTAATTAATTAATTACCACTGGCTGTGAAGATTCATCAACTTTTACTTTCCACTTTTAATTTTAGGGACACTGTTAAATTTATACAACTTATGCCCCCAATAGTTTAATTCCCGGACCAGGAGACCCTAATATCTTTGATAAACCTAATCCCGGACAAGAGCTACTCAATATTTGTAGTGGTTTTTGATGTTATTGCGTGGTTGTTATGTTACCTAGCGTACTGGATGAGGTCAGCTGTGAAGGCTCCTGAAGATAAAAGTTTATGTGAGTTATAGAATGCCTTTCTGCTACCACTTACGACCTCAAACAGACTTATTCTACTATTATGTATGTTAGCTACGTTTAATGTCTAGGGTAATGAAATGTGATGTGTAGGTAATTGAATACACAGACCCACACATGTAAACACTAAGTCTAATAATAATAATAAGCTCTATGATCAAATTAACTAACACTGGCATTAGAAGTTTAGATTTTACAATTTTTTGAATTTATTTAGTCCTGAACCAAATGTTTCTTCTGGTCAGGACGTATGAAACAATATGTATTTATCAATAAAAGTGCATCTATATATTGAATAATCAAATGAAAATTTTATACATAAATATATTGTTACATTGGTTAATATTAATACTAACTACAGAGTCTTTGGAAAACTAGCCCTGGATGTCTAGTTGGGGTGGTGTCATCATGCCCAATCTCTGTTTATAATGTGCATTGTCTTTGAAATATGGACTGAGTTATAGTGTTTATACAACAGGATTTTATTTCTTTATTTATTGTGGAAAAGTTTGATGAATCCACAGCAGGCCAGGTTTTCACTTATCTGGCCTGTGAAGATGCAGTAAAGAATTCAAGTTGCCCACTCCTCACAAGTGCTGGAGTAAAATGGTGGCTTCCAAATCATCCACTCATAGATCTCTTCACAAGCATCCGACACTAGTGTAGTGCCAGACCAGAAACTCTGAAACCAAAATTTGTGCCATGTGTCAACACTCTGCCTACTGCACCAATTTTTACACATAACAACGAAAAAACATTACAAAGATCGGGTCAGATCTCTCTGACCAACTCAGCACATCTCACCCAGGTGTTATCAAATAGTACCAGTTTCCCATGACTGCATTGCATCCGAAATATGTTCAATAGTTTCCTCTTCCATCCAATAAGGTGGGTGATATGTTCCCACTGATTTCAAATATAGATCTGTCTTCCATAGTCTTAGATATGTTTTCCTATATTATTTGGTTGCCTCTAGGCCTTGGACTGCTGCTGGGGACCTAGAGTAAGCACTCACTTGTCGTAATCCTTTTTCAGGACATGGCAGTATCAATCACTCAAAATATTAAAATTAAAAAAGGTAAATGCTTTTTCCCTTACCACAATTCAAAATTGAGAACACAGTTACGTAGTACTAGCAAAACTCAGCTGAGCTGCTGGCTAGATTATGGCGTCCCACTGATAATATTTAATATTTCCTGGAAATCACACCTCTAGCATTAACGAACTGTGTAAATGGACAGTCTTCTACAAAAATGGCACTAGCGGGCGTCTGTCTTTCGATAATATGAAAGCTTCTGTCCAATCAGCGGACTTCCCCTCTACTTTTCAAATATTCAAACTACAAATGTCCAATTTCGGTCCAGTCTCAGTCTAGTGTGTAGTATTTTTCTGTCGGTCTGTCCGTCCCAACTTGGTTTTTCCCAAAATTACACTTGTTTTTGGACGAAACTACAAGAAAAAACTACACAAATTTTTGTCTCCCCCTACTTCTAAGATTCTATGCTAAGTTATTTTTAGCTACTATCCTCCTACCTTGCCCCTAGTCCACCTGCAGTTTGTTTTTGCATTTTTAGTCTCAAGGACGTCAAAATGTAACTTTAGTGAAAATATGCACAAAAAACTGTCTGCTAGTCTGGATTGAACAATACAGTCTTTCGTCAATATCTTCCGTGTTATCTGTCCGTCTGTGTAATTAAAAGTATATTATTTCTCAGATTAAGATGGGCTATCAAACTAGCTAGTTTTTATTCTCCTAAACTTATTATTAAGAAAAAACCTACTTTTTTCAAGGTTAGTTTTGAAATTTGTTTTTGAACCTTCGTGTACGGCGTTTGCCGCTATATTCAAACTAAAACGAATAAGTACCATAAAACGTCCAAGATACGTCTGTTTCTAACAAGAGCTAAGGTCGTTTTTTCGTCCACTTTCTTACATTGTGTCAACTAGTGGCGTAATTTTTTTCTTTAAAAACTACAAATTGCGTCTTTTAGTCATTAGATTAAAACACGTGTTCAGACCGTCAAATTTTTTTTTCGTTTACCTCCGTTTCTACCCCGTCTAAAAGGATAGGTCGTTTAGTCTGCATGTTCTAACTAGTTAGTTTCAATGGCGCTAGAAAACGCTGGCGTGGGCGAGAATGTATCATCGTACCTTACTTATATTTTTATCCCTACATGTTATTTTACCTATTATCTTTATAAATGGAGGAATTTTAACGTTGCATCACTGTAATTTCACCACAACCGCAAACAAAAAAAAGACGTGCGATCATTCGTGTCGTTATGTGGGTTTTACCAAAAATATATCAAAAATTTTAACTCTATATGTGCTCCTCTGACGGATCTGACTAGCAAGGGAAATCCAGATAAAATTGTTTAGTCAGCGCAATGTGAATTGGCATTTCAAGAGTTAAAGGAAAAACTCACTAGCAAGCCTATTCTCAAATTACCTGATTTGACTCAGGACTTTGTGGTGAGAACAGATGCAAGCAATGTAGGCCTGGGGGCTGCTCTGTTGCAAAGGTTCTCTTCACCCAATGGGGAACTGAACCCAGTCGCTTATGCAAGCCGCAAGTTGAACAAAGCGGAACAAGGATATTCCACAAGCGAAAAAGAATGTTTAGCGTTAATCTGGGCAATAAAAAAGTTCCAAATCTATCTGTATGGTAGGACTTTTTTGGTCCAGACAGATCACCAGCCTCTCGTGTTCTTATCTCAGGCCAAGCATGAAAATGCAAGATTGTTAAGATGGTCTTTATTGTTGCAACCATATCAGTTTAATATTGAATATATCCCGGGATCACAGAATGTCGGTGCAGATTTCCTCAGTAGGCACCCCTGTGATCAAATTTAGAATAGTTGGCAGGCGTGAGGAGTTAATTTTATCTATGTGTATCACTGGTTTTGGAACTTGCTTTAGTGCATGTTCTCAGGTGGGGAGATGTGTGGTGAAATTACAGTGATGCAACGTTAAAATTCCAACATTTATAAAGATAACAGGTAAAATAACATGTAGGGATAGCAATATTGGTAAGATACGCTGATACATTCTCGCCTACGCCAGCGTTTTCTAGCGCCATTGAAACAAACTAGTTAGAACATGCAGACTAAACGACCTATCCTTTTAGACGGGGTAGAAACGGAAAGAAAGAAAAAAATGTGTCTGTCTGAACACGTGTTTGAATCTAAGTCTAAAAGACGCAATTTGTAGTTTTTTAAAGAAAAAATTACGCCACTAGTTGACACAATGTAAGAAAATGGAAGAAAAACGACTTTAGCTCTTGTTAGAAACAGACGTATCTTGGACGTTTTACGGTAATTAGTCGTTTTAGTTTGAATATAGCGGCAAACGCCGTACACGAAGGTTCAAAAACAAATTTCAAAACTAACCTTGAAAAAGTAGGTTTTTTTTTCTTAATAATAAGTTTAGGAGAATAAAAACTAGCTAGTTTGATAGCCCATCTTAATTTGAGAAATAATATACCTTTAATTACACAGACGGACAGATAACACGGAAGATATTGACGAAAGACTGTATTGTTCAATACAGACTAGCAGACAGTTTTTTGTGCATATTTTCACTAAAGTTACATTTTGACGCGTCCTTGAGCCTAACGCATAAAACCAAACTGCAGGTGGACTAGGGGCAGGGTAGGAGGATAGTAGCTAAAAATAACTTAGCATAGAATCTTAGAAGTAGGGGGAGACAAAAATTTGTGTCGTTTTTTCTTGTAGTTTCGTCCAAAAACAAGTGTAATTTTGGGAAAAACCAAGTTGGGACGGACAGACCGACAGAAAAATACTACACACTAGACTGAGACTGGACCGAAATTGGACATTTGTAGTTTGAATATTTGAAAGGTAGAGGGGAAGTCCGCTGATTGGACAGAAGTTTTCATATTATAGAAAGAAAGACGCCCGCTAGTGCCATTTTGAAGAAGACTGTCCATTTACACAGTTCGTTAATGCTAGAGTTGTGATTTCCAGGAAATATTATCAGTGGGACGCCCTAATCTAGCCAGCAGCTCAGCTGAGTTTTGCTAGTACAACGTAACTGTATTCTCAATTTTGAATTGTGGTAAGGGAAAAAGCATTTACCTTTTTTATTTTAATATTTTGAGTGATGGATACTGCCATGTCATGAAAAATGATTACGACAAGTGAGTGCTTACTCTAGGTCCCCAGCAGCAGTCCAGGGCCTAGAGGCAACTAAATAATAAAAGAAAACATATCTAAGACCATGGAAGACAGATCTATATTTGAGATCAGTGGGAACATATCACCCACCTTATTGGATGGAAGAGGAAACTATTGAACATATTTCGGATGCAATGCAGTCATGGGAAACTGGTGCTGTTTGATAACACCTGGGTGAGATGTGCTGAGTTGGTCAGAGAGATCTGACCCGATCTTTGTAATGTTTTTTCGTTGTTATGTGTAAAATTGGTGCAGTAGGCAGTGTGTTGACACATGGCACAAATTTTGGTTTCAGAGTTTCTGGTCTGGCACTACGCTAGTGCCAGATGCTGTGTAGAAGTACAAGAGTGGATGCCTAAGCAGCCCACCATTTTACTCCAGCTACTGTGAGGAGTGGGCCACTTGAATTCTTTACTGCATCGTCACAGTCCAGATAAGTGAAAACCTGGCCTTCTGTGGATTCATCAATCTTTTCCACAATAAATAAATTAATAAAATCCTGTTGTATAAACACTATACCTCAGTCCATATTTCAAAGACAATGCACATTATAAACAAAGATTGGGCATGATGACACCACCCCAACTAGACATCCAGTGCTAGTTTTCCAAAGAGACTGTAGTTAGTATTAATATTAACCAATGTAACAAAATATTTATGTATACAATTTTCATTTGATTATTCAATATATATATGCGCTTTTATTGATAAATACATATTGTTTCATACGTCCTGACCAGAAGAAACATTTGGTTCAGGACTAAATAAATTCAAAAAATTGTAAAATCTAAACTTCCAAAGACAGTGTTAGTTGATTTGATCATAGAGCTTATTATTATTATTATTATTAGACTTAGTGTTTACATGTGGGTGTCTGTGTATTTAATTACCTACACATCACTTTTCATTACCCTAGACATTAAACGTAGCTAACATACATAATAGCAGAATAAGTCGGTTTGAGGTCGTAAGTGGTAGCAGAAAGGCATTCTGTAACTCACATAAACTTTTATCTTCAGGAGCCTTCACAGCTGACCTCATCCAGTACACTAGGTAACATAGCAACCATACAATAACATCAAAAACCACTTCAATATCTAGGCTTTTCCTGTGGCTTTTCTGCTATTCCGAAAAGTGCTGAGTTTAGTCATGAGCTCTAATTTCTCCAGCTTGGTTTGCATTTAAAGGATCGTCACATCTGGTCCCAAGCTAGCAGTAGGAAGCGCGTGGCATACTGTGCATTCTCCGCCATCCAAGGGGGCTCTCCAACTATGCAGAGCTAAAATACTGTGCTCTGGTTCTGGGCTCTCCTGAAGAATTGTCACGTCCTGCACAGAGCCACTTCTCAGCTTCCCTGCCTACCGCTGGGTCCATAGTGAGGTCCTCCTGCATGCAGTCAACCAGGTCAAAGCCAAAGATTAATGTCTAGGGCTCAAAAGACTTCTCCAAGCTTAATGTGCAATGCTGGGTTCTCAACAAGTTTCACTAAATGAACGGTCTTATAGTAGTCCCACGTGGTAATTTAAGATTTTCATCCTTTGACATCTTGTACGGAGAGGGGGCATGCAAATAGGTTGTTGTCCTAGAGGCAGTGATTCCCAACCGTTTCGACCTAACGGCCACTCGTTCTTAGGGTATAGTTGTGTACCTGGACTTTGTAAAAAAAAAAAAAAACGCCTTTCCATTTTAAAAAAAATAGCGACATAAAACGATCTCCTAAGATATAATACAATAGCTTTAATTCAGCATTGATTGGTTTGGTTTGGGTGTTAAGAGCCGTCTATGTTGCACAAGGACTGTGCTCTATCAGTGCTCCAATCTCCTTCCTTAGAGCACTGTCACGGGTTGTTTCTTCTTTGCTCTGCAGTGGTGGTTCAACAGTGGCCAAAACATAGAGTATCTAATGTGGGTCTTCAAAGGTGTCTACCTTCGTAAACGCTACTCTTGGCAGAGTTATAAGTAGAAGGATAATGATGCGTCGACCTCAAGGGAGTATTCACAAGATATTTCAGATGTCAAGAACAATGCTGCATGGGTCGGAGCAGTGTTAACTTTAGTATCTGCTGACCCGCCGCCTTTCCTGAAGATGGGTTATGCAATAATTAGCTCGTTCAATGCCCCCAGCTGTTAATTCAGCGAAATCCCTTATTTTTATTTATTGGCTCTTTATATATATATATATATATATATATATATATATATATATATATATATATATATATATATATATATATATATATATATATATATATATATATTAAAGAGTCTGATATATACGTGCGCTCTCATAACTATAATAATTGAATCAACTACGAATTTGTAAAATAACACGTAACAAATTAATATTCAATTATTCTTTAACAGTTTAAAATAAATATGAATGATGGGTGAAATTTAGATAAAAAGTGTCTTCATAGAGACTTGATAGGGGAATTATAAAAGTCCGTTGCATTCGCCTTTTAATAAGCACTTAGCTCTTCAAATGATTGAGTACTGCCGCACGTGTTTCGTTAAGTCTTTTGTGATGAGGGTGCTTTTCTACACAACTCGTCCAATATAGGTGGTTAGTGTAGAATCCCAGCTCTTGAATTACAAACTAGTGGTGTAGAAACTTTTACTACCAACTGGTCTCGTACCACGAACTTTAGAGAAAATAAAAGAACAAATGCCTCTGCTAAGTATATTGTGGACGGAAGATTACACAGGCGCATTTTCACGCTGTCCGCCCACCAGTTTTGCCTCTCTGAGCTTTTATTCTCCCTGAGCATATGCAACATAACTCAGGGAATATGATTAGAAATCATCGTTATTCTTCTGGTTAATTTAATGGGGAAAATGTATCTGGACAGTGCTAGTGGCTTATGCCTGAGGTGTACGTGTAACTTCTGCTTTCGGTTTTCTGTACGAACTAGCATGATGATATAACCAGCGCTTGCTGTAGTGGTTTATGAATATACTATTTTCATATGTTGAGTTTGCCAGCCACGTATGTCTTGTATAACCACTCAGCAAGAAAAACATGTCAAATTCACATTGTAAAAAAAATATATATACAACTCACCCCAACTTGGGATCTACAATCTCCTGGCACAGATGAATGGACACAGCAACTTATATTAGATGCTTCGAACACCCTGTCTGGAGTAAATTCAGAATCCCTCTTACGACGGGTGCTTTGATTCCTAGGTATACATTCTTGGTATTTAAAATGCGGGTTTTCTCTTAAGTTTCAAAGATGCCCAAATACTTCGATCCTGTCCTATTTAATTTCGATTCTTCTCTGGCTCCTGTACTTGCTCTTTTGACGTTGTATTGCAGTCTGTCTTAGTCTCCGAATTTGCTAGGTTATATTCTCTTTTCTTTTCCCACGTTTCTACATGTGGTTTCCGACAAACTTGCCAATCAGAACTATCGTTATTTTCCTGCTCTCGATTGAACCAATCCTGCTCTTAGAACTAGGGGTTTGGGGTGTTAATTTTAATTCTTCCCCGCGTGTTTAAAGTTATCACATTAAAATTTAAACCCATGAACTATCTTTCAAATATGTCATGATTACTTCCGTTGCTATTACACAGATTGTCAAAGTCAACCATTACTTCCACGTTTACCGTCTGCATTCAAGCTGGCGCGACCACTTAAGCGATTACAATTAATCATCAAGATAGTCAATTACCCGTGAAATAACACTATTGCAGTGTGAGAAAGTGTATAGCAATTTAGGGAGTATCAATGGCACGAATTCTTGTGCGAAAAATGAAGAAATAAAGGATTAATGTAGAAGAGAAAGAAAAAATGTAAAAGGACACCCACAAATATCTTCCCAAGCACACACGGACAATTTCAGTACAGTGCATGAACTCCGTAGCACCGGCGAGGATCCCAATGTTTGTACACATTGTAGTGAAATGAATCTGTATGACAACACGCTCAAAAATTCCCCGCTCAAAAACTAGTTAACGTATTTTTAAATCTATAAATAACTACAGTATTTGAAATTTGTCTGAGGGCCCAGTCAAATTTACCGCCAACAATTTATCTAGTGTATTTGAATTTGTCTAGGAAACAAGTCAAAAGTTACCGCCCACCAAAATTTATTTAAGAGCATAGTACCAATTTAACAACCAATCAAATCGTTTCCTTTTCTTGTAGTGATAAGAAAATTTTGGTTGACGGGGAAATAATGCCTATTTTGTGTTTTTGACCGAACGTAGATAATTTATTTCTTAATAACTAAAGATAATTAAAATGAAAGGGATATCTCGAATTATAGCGCTGACATTGCTTAACACCTGAACATAAAGATTCCCTCATAATAAAATTATATTAACTTAGAAAAATTTAATTTAGTGATATTTTCACATCAGGGTAATGCTTAAATTAATTACTTAAAAATTACCCAGATTAAAATGCAAAGGAATAACTAAGAGAAAACTATATAGAACGACAAAGATAAATTGGCCGTTTAATTATCACTTTTGATAATTAAAATCGGTCCACTAATACCTATAATACAAAATAGTCAAATTTGGTCAGATTATACAGACACGCTTAGAACCGTATAAGTTACTAGTCTCAAAAATACATTTTTTGACTTTTCCTCTGATTGGTCGGGTGTAGTTCTATAAATAGTAACAACCTCTTTTGGTTTTCCGCCATTGAATCATAAAAACCACGCCGAGGTGACGTATCCTAAAAGACAGTATGACCAAGCCTTTGCCGTTTGAACTGAGAGAGCAGTTCTAAGAACCCTTTAACGGCCAGTCAGCTTGTGTGTGTGTGAACGTATTTACCTGAGGGTAAGAAAGATAATTTTATTTGCATACTTTGTTAAATAATTGACCTGTAAGTAAACAGGCTTTGTGTTCCATATTAATTCGAATACTGCCGGCGGGATGTGTTGTGTCACGCTTACCTAAGTAGGAATGTGTGTAGTAAGCAGGCTTGTTCGAAATGAAAAATTGGTGTATAGTGTTTGTGGTGAAGTGGGATGTTATAAATATGTATAGGGGACTTAGTGTACTGACTGAGATCAGCTGTGAAGGTATATATATCTAATAAGAGTAGTGTATTATATATAACCTTACTTGCTGCCACATATGTATACCTCAGTCAGAATTATTCTGGAATAGTGTGATGACTACGTTGTATGTCTAGGGTATGTGTATGATGAAGTGTAAGTCATAACAACAACAGACAGATAAACACTTTAATTTATTCCACCACACTTGACAACACTGTGACACTCACATACATATAACACTCTAAAGGATATCTTAAAGGAGTCACTGATAACTTTTCAAATAACAATATGTATTCATTGCTGTTATGAATGAATATGTGTCCTGATTCAAATACAAAGGGAACCAGGAATCACAATCAATTTTACTTACAAGTTATATGTACAGAATTTCTCAATATGAATATTGTAGTGACATATATTATTAAAAGTATCCTATGTGTGTCAGTTGTGTAGTAGTAATATGAGGTAATACTGGTTTTGTTTTGTTCAAGCTCTGTTGGTATTTGTCATCATGACTTCAATAGTTTGTCTTTATTGGAACTAGTATTGGAGATGTTCTCAGTTCCTGATATTAAAACAATTTAATTCCCCTCTTAATGTTATTTTTACAAGGTCATTTTAAGATGGGGGTACATAATTTTGAGCTCAGCTGGCCACATCAGCTTATCTTGCGTGATGGCGGCAGGAAAAGACTCCTCTGCTCGATTTCTCCCCTGTGCTCTGGAGACACCTCACTGATAGCTAAATGGACCAAGGAGTATGCTGTCCGACTCTGGATTCAGCAAAGCTCTGACCAGGTGCTGCTCAATAACGTCAAGACCACGGTCCCTGAAAACAAGAAGGATGTACCTTCTACTTCATAACTAATTGATACTCTAGTTCTACACTGAGCACAATACATCACAAACATTGAGTTCAGAGCGTTAGGCCAACTGTCAGCTTCATCTGAAATACTTTATACCAGTATTAACCTCCTTAATGGTTACTACGCCTCTGCACTTCCAGCATTATTTCTTTCTAGTCAATCATCTAGGTGTCAGTGTACTGTTGGCCATTCCATGCCGTTTTACTTTCCTCCGACACCTTCTGTTCAGGCTGGAGCATTATAGGCTTTACATCATGTTTGCTACTGAACTACACATATATACAGGCATAAATTAACAATTCACATTCAATTTTCATTAAAAGATACTGAATGTTTCAAGCTTACCACAATTCATAGAAATAAACACAGATACGTTGACTAGCAATGAATTCTGGCACAAATACTGGCACAAATTCCCATCTGCTTATGTTCCAGGCTTTTATTTAGCAAAAATATATGAGCTGGCTTCAACGCACTGTTGCTTTATCAAGCTTATTTGAACTAGTGGTCTCGAACTAACGCTCCTAAGTGATTATATCAGCGAGTCTGGCCAATGGAGCCACGTTTCGACAAGTGTTTGAAAAAATTTTACCTTCCTACGTCTCCCCTAACAACAAAAGATAGTATTTATAGTCCGACCAATCGTGGTTAGTCTTATATTTGTTGCGCTCCAATCAATTTGGAGTTTACATGGTAGGCTATTTCCGTACGTAAGGTTTTTTCAAACACGTTATAAAAAAAATTGTATGAGCAGAAATGATTTCATGCTGTCAGGCATCCCCACTATTTTTTTTTGGTTATAACTTGTTAATTCCTAGACTATTTGCGTAACGTTTTACATATTCTTTGTCAGCAAGCCCTAAGGAACCCAAATATAAAAATTTAAAAGAGCTAAGTGGCTGCGTTCAAAATATGCAATTTCTTCTACCTCCTGTTTCGAAGATGTGCTGTCTGGGTACTGTAATGTTTTCAAACGTAAACCCATCTAATGTTATCTTTTCTAATAAGCGTTTTTTTCAGGATTTTAAAACCTAACTCTGGGAAGGTTAGTGTTTTTATCACTGTCCGTCCGAAAAAAAAGTTAGTGCATGTGGCCTTACACGCGTGATAGTAGTAATTGTGTATCGCGTTACGCTTGTTGGGGTGGCATTAATAGCGAGACGCGTGTTTAATTTTGCATGCGTTCCTGATTTTCATTCGCCCCTCTCTCTTTCTATTTGAGTCCATCTGTTCGTTCGTTTTGGTAACGTAATATAATTAATGTTAGGATTAATTTAGGTCATTACGCAGTCTGCCTCTCAATGTTTTTCTTAGAAATGCAATACCCGTTTTAATGTGTTGTGGAAACGCTTGTATTTATGCAGTGGCTTATATTTAACGTGGAAACGTTACAATTTGCAGACGAAGCATAAAACAAAGGGGGCTTTCGAGTACATTCTTTGTGACAGCACTGTTATTTTACCATTGCTCTTTTCTTTATTAGAATTTATTTGTTAGGCTTTATATTTACCTTTTAATTTATATATGTGGATTAGAATATTTCACGACACACCTCCCCTCTTAAAACAGACATCCCATGTCAGTCCTTTATTCTATATACACATAGATAAATGTAAGTCAACTTGACTTTACTCTGCTGTGGTGCTATCATGGTTTTATGTAGTTGGGTCCATTCAGAGTAGGCACTACTCATGAACTCTGCCTCAGACTTCTACAACCAATAATATATTTCGGTTATGTTACTGAACAGCCGCAAGTGTGAGTGCTTGTCTTAATGCTGCTTCGCAACCCGTATTCACCATTTCTCTTCTCTGAGTCTGCGCAATGACATGTCCAGAGAACATTATATTTCCCTCAAAATGTACGTTATGAGGAGATAACATATACCTGGTGATAGCAGAGTTTTCGTAGTGGATCCCATAATCTTCTTATTATCCTGTATGAAACATTCGGAATATCCTCAATCAAAGAGGCAACTCTCAGGATTCTTCAAATTTTTACGTTTTCTCATCCGAAATGTTTAATCCAAATGGCAATCTATTTCATAGTGTCCTTCTGAGGTACTAAAAGCTAGGTATGGTCTAACCTCAGGCTTTACTGGAATCTGATAGTATCCTTTACTCAGATCCACTTTTGAGAAATATTTAGCTTTATTTAGTCTGGCAAACAGCTGATTTGTATCCGGCAATGGATCCACCTGTCCTTCTGTAGTAGCATTCAGTCTCCTGTAATCTATACAGAGTCTATGTTCTCCAGAGGGCTTCCTTAAGAGTACAACACCGGAACTATATGAGGATTCACTGTGTGAAATAATTCCCTCCTTCAATAGATAGTCTATCTCTTCCTTCAAAGCTTTCTCCTTAGCAAACGGAATCGAATATGGTTTCATACAGACAGGTGTGGGGTCTATCAGTTTCATATCATATTCCAATAGGTTTGTATGCCCTGGTCGGTCTGTTAACACCTCTGCATGATTATTTAGAACCTGTTGCACTCTCTCTTTCTGAGTTTTCGTTAAATGTGTACTGATTTTCACCTGTGCTGCTGTCTCACAGGGGTGTAATGGATATTCAAATGATGAAAGTGGTTCCTTTTTCATCTCCATGGCGATGGACAAGGTCAACAAGTGTGTCTCTTCCTGATGTTCTCTTTCCAAATATTTCTTCAGGAGATTCACATGATAGATTTTTTCTTTCCCCTTCTTATCTATCTTATAATTTGTTCTGACACCTTCTCTAAAACTGTATATGGACCCTGCCATCCAATTTGTAACTTATTCTGACTCCCGGGCAAAAGAAGCAGTACTTTCTCTCCCACAGCCAAATTTCTGTCTTTCGCCTTCCTGTTATAATAGGCAGCATGTTTCTTCCTGGCTTGTTTCAAATTTTCATTGGCAAGTTTCCAGCCAGTTTTTAAACGAGTGGTCAGCTCATTCACATATTGGTATGAAGATGTAATGTTTTCCTCTGCCTTTTCATCAGTCCACGTTCTTAACAAAGCTACATATGGACCTTTAATTGTGTGGACCTATTTGTCCATGCACCGGTATGGTCTCTTCCACTCGAAGCTTTATAGTGATGATTTTTCCTCCCAGAATTATCATTCACAAAACGACCGCTACCAATTTTTTTCTTTTGGGGCTGTCTCCCCACTTAAAATTCTTGATGAGAGATTTCCTCTCTACATCCTCTTCCTCCAGTTTGTTTAAGTCCGATTGAGGGATTGTCGGCTTATCCTGGGGTAAGACATCTTTTTGCACTCTCCGCATAGTGGCCATTGTAAAACAGTTAAGTGAAGCTTGTCCGTGAAAAGGGGCTTTCCATTCCATTTGGTCCACTTTATCAAATCTATTTTTCTTTTTATTATCAGGCCTAATTTTGCCCCGTGGCGTGTCCAGGTCCTGATCCATGTTCCCACTTGTGGGTGTTCCCTCATGTGCTATGCTACACCTTTCTACAAAATTCTCAATGTCCCATCTTGCTTTGGGCCAATAATAATAATTGTGAGCCACCTTTTGAATGATGGTACCTATCTTCTCATGGTCCCCATCTGGTTTCACATGTAGGCTCCTTATTAAGTCTGCCCTATATCTTTTAGGAAGTACCAGCTGCCCTTGACCTTTGGATCTAGCTCCAGTCTTCCTATACATCAACTTGTTTTTCATGTAAAAATCTCCCTTGCCTGGAGTTGTATGACAAGTTGACAATTTTCTGAAACAAGGCTTGAGTGTTTTATCCCCAGCCTGTGCCTTCCTCATCTCTTCTGGAGTGGTATCCAACATAATATCCTCCTCCTGTCTTGAGGTCGACCTGACCTGAAGGGTTGCCATATACACAGGTTTCCTTCTGCAACGGTCAGTGTCATGATTGTCCATCTGACAATTCTTACACCACCTTTTCCTTGGTTGAAAGATTTTCTTTCATCATATTTCCTTTCATCGAATTGTGGGAATTTATTTTTATTTTCATACCGTGGCCTATCAAACTGGTGCTTACCTTTGTTTTGATCCCTAGGATCAAATTTATTAAAGTTCTGTGGTGCCCTAAAGTTATCCACTTGTTTCTTTTTATTACCTGTTACCTCTGCTTGAGCTGCTTGATACCTTTCAGCAACATTTAGCAAATCACCCAGCCTCTCTGCACCTTGTTCCATGAGAAACTTTCTCAGGTTTGGAGCCATGGACTCTCTTAGCTGCTCTATAAGGACCATTTCCTTAAGATCTTGGGTTTTCCCCAGAGAAGTCCATTTCTCCAAGTATGTCTCTATTCGTGCAGAGAACTGGTGATAGGTTTCACCTGACAGTAGTTTAGCATTCCTAAATTTTTTCCTATAGAATTCTGCATTCTTTTCATATCTTAACAAAAGAGCCTGCTTTAGCATGTCATAATTTTCCTGATCACCTCTGCTCATTTTTGCAAAAAACTTCATAAGCTGCCCCACGAAGTCCTTGAGATAACTTTAAGCTCCACCTTTCTCTCTCTAACCCATACGTGGTAGCTAATAGTTCATACCTATTTAGGTAGCTCTCTATATCATCGTCTTTCTCAACAAAATGATCTAAATGAAAATTCATAGCTGAGGTTGAGGCTCCTTGGCTAGCAGTGGCATCAGAGGCAAAGGGACTGGCACCATTTTCAGGAGCATGGCCTTGAAACTCAAACTCCCTTAGTCGTAACTCATGTTCCCTTTGTAATCTTTTATCTGCTGCTTCCCTTTCTGCAGCTAATTTCTTCTCTTCCCTTTCTGCAGCTAATTTCTTCTCTTTCTTTCTTTCTGCAGCTTTCTGCAAATTTCTTTCTTCTGCTTCCCTTTCTGCAGTCAATCTTCTTCTTCTCTTTCTGCTTCCAATTTCTTAGCCTCAGCCTCAATCTGCAACCTCTTAGTCTTTCAGCCTCAAATTGTTCACCTCTTAATTTCCCTTTCAGCCTCTAACTTTCTTTCGGCTTCAAACCTTCTTTCTTCGCGTTCAATAAATTTGTCACATTCCGTAGTGACATAGGCAACCATAACTTGCCCATCTAATCCTAACTCTTTTGCAGTCTGAACAGCAGCAGATCGAAACTTGGCCAGGTCCGCCATTGTCTATCAGGTAAATTTATACAATGTCTAACCAACAATTCAATCTCTAAATATATATCTAATGGACAACACAGGCACCGTGAGCTCAACCTTATTTAATTCCACCCAAGGATACCTTTTAATTCTTATATTCCCTGAAGTGAATTACCCCCAATATTTTTAATAGGTAAAGATTCAAAATCCCAAGAGCGAGCCCCCAATATATGTGGTGAAGTGGGATGTTATAAATATTTATAGGGGACTTAGTGTACTGACTGAGATCAGCTGTGAAGGTATATATATCTAATAAGAGTAGTGTATTATATATAACCTTACTTGCTGCCACATATATATACCTCAGTCAGAATTATTCTGGAATAGTGTGATGACTACGTTATATGTCTAGGGTATGTGTATGATGAAGTGTAAGTCATAACAACAACAGACAGATAAACAATTTAATTTATTCCACCACACTTGACAACACTGTGACACTCACATACATATAACACTCTAAAGGATATCTTAAAGGAGTCACTGATAACTTTTCAAATAACAATATGTATTCATTGCTGTCATGAATGAATATGTGTCCTGATTCAAATACAAAGGGAACCAGGAATCACAATCAATTTTAATTACAAGTTATATGTACAGAATTTATTAATATGAATATTGTAGTGACATATATTATTAAAAGTATCCTATGTGTGTCAGTTGTGTAGTAGTAATATGAGGTAATACTGGTTTTGTTTTGTTCAAGCTCTGTTGGTATTTGTCATCATGACTTCAATAGTTTGTCTTTATTGGAACTAGTATTGGAGATGTTCTCAGTTCCTGATATTAAAAAAACAATTTAATTCCCCTCTTAATAATGTTTTTTTACAAGGTCATTTTTTAAGATGGGGGTACATAATTTTGAGCTCAGCTGGCCACATCAGCTTATCTTGCGTGATGGCGGCAGGAAAAGACTCCTCTGCTCGATTTCTCCCCTGTGCTCTGGAGACACCTCACTGATAGCTAAATGGACCAAGGAGTATGCTGTCCGACTCTGGATTCAGCAAAGCTCTGACCAGGTGCTGCTCAATAACGTCAAGACCACGGTCCCTGAAAACAAGAGGGATGTACCTTCTACTTCATAACTAATTGATACTCTAGTTCTACACTGAGCACAATACATCACAAACATTGAGTTCAGAGCGTTAGGCCAACTGTCAGCGTCATCTGAAATACTTTATACCAGTATTAACCTCCTTAATGGTTACTACGCCTCTGCACTTCCAGCATTATTTCTTTCTAGTCAATCATCTAGGTGTCAGTGTACTGTTTGGCCATTCCATGCCGTTTTACTTTCCTCCGACACCTTCTGTTCAGGCTGGAGCATTATAGGCTTTACATCATGTTTGCTACTGAACTACACATATATACAGGCATAAATTAACAATTCACATTCAGTTTTCATTAAAAGATACTGAATGTTTCAAGCTTACCACAATTCATAGAATAAACACAGATACGTTGACTAGCAATGAATTCTGGCACAAATACTGGCACAAATTCCCATCTGCTTATGTTCCAGGCTTTTATTTAGCAAAAATATGAGCTGGCTTCAACGCACTGTTGCTTTATCAAGCTTATTTGAACTAGTGGTCTCGAACTAACGCTCCTAAGTGATTATATCAGCGAGTCTGGCCAATGGAGCCACGTTTCGACAAGTGTTTGAAAAAATTTTACCTTCCTACGTCTCCCCTAACAACCAAAGATAGTATTTATAGTCCGACCAATCGTGTTTAGTCTTATATTTGTTGCGCTCCAATCAATTTGGAGTTTACATGGTAGGCTATTTCTGTAAAGTAAGGTTTTTTCAAACACGTTATAAAAAAAATTTTATGAGCAGAAATGATTTCATGCTGTCAGGCATCCCCACTATTTTATTTTGGTTATAACTTCTTAATTCCTAGACTATTTGCGTAACGTTTTACATATTCTTTGTCAGCAAGCCCTAAGGAACCCAAATATACAAATTTAAAAGAGCTAAGTGGCTGCGTTCAAAATATGCAATTTCTTCTACCTCCTGTTTCGAAGATGTGCTGTCTGGGTACTGTAATGTTTTCAAACGTAAACCCATCTAATGTTATCTTTTCTAATAAGCGTTTTTCAGGATTTTAAAACCTAACTCTGGGAAGGTTAGTGTTTTTTATCACTGTCCGTCCGAAAAAGTTAGTGCATGTGGCCTTACACGCGTGATAGTAGTAATTGTGTATCGCGTTACGCTTGTTGGGGTGGCATTAATAGCGAGACGCGTGTTTAATTTTGCATGCGTTCCTGATTTTCATTCGCCCCTCTCTCTTTCTATTTGAGTCCATCTGTTCGTTCGTTTTGGTAACGTAATATAATTAATGTTAGGATTAATTTAGGTCATTACGCAGTCTGCCTCTCAATGTTTTTCTTAGAAATGCAATACCCGTTTTAATGTGTTGTGGAAACGCTTGTATTTATGCAGTGGCTTATATTTAACGTGGAAACGTTACAATTTGCAGACGAAGCATAAAACAAAGGGGGATTGCAAATTGGCAACAAATTTGTGTCAGTAAGTGTTAGTAGTGGTTTAATTTAGTATTTTCTTCTGGAGTGACGCACTGTTCAAAGATCGTGTGTTAAACATATATGGAAGGTTGGAATGAAGTAATCAATAGGTCACATGCTGTATTGTACTTGCCATGATTATTGTATGGCAGCCAAACATTGACGATGGACCCAAACATTGAATCAACACAGAGAAAGAATGATTACATGAAACTGATTGTAGACAACGGAATTCAAGGTCTTGTGCAACTTGTTAGCACAAATAACTGACGATGGTAAGTTTAATATTGTTTAGGGGTGAATTGATTGAGGCAGACTTCTACATGGAATGGGTTGTCCTTCTATTCCAGGTTATATCACGAAGTTACCTAGTGGCTGCATTAACGTGAAAAGAGGAGCGTGTGGGAGTTGAGAGCTCCATATAAAGCCTGGAGATAGACCCCATCTTCTCAGCCAGGAGTCACAAAGTTGGTGATCCTGACTATTATTGAAAGAACAGCAGCAGCAACAGTCTAAAGTTAAGTCCTTTAAGAAGGCAATGTCGGTTCATCCAAACTCAGCCACCCAAGAAAACTTAAACACCGTTGTATGATGAAAGTATCAGACCTTACAGTGTAGGACTAGTAGCAGTATCAATATTATTAACAGGAACTGTGTGTGTGTGTGTAGTCATTCCAGTGACCCCTTTACAGAAATTGAACAGATTTTCCAAAATATTCATTTTATTATGTAAATAACTTTTTCTTGATTTTGAGAATTCCTGACCAAAAAGATTAAGGTTCAGGACAATTAAATTGTACATAAAATTTCATACAGCCTTGCTTAAATAATTTTATTAAAGTTGATGTTCTGTTTGAAATTAATCATTAATTATATTAAATACATTCCCCTAGACCCGTAGCTAAATCAATTTGGGAGCAGGAGAGGTAGCCGTTAGGGACTCAGAGAATCATCATCATCTACTCTGAGAACTTACATAGCTTGACCCCACTTTGATGTCTATACACCCTTGCTCTTTTCAGAGAAGGGGGTATTACTTATAAGACCAGTCTCTTATCTGGCACTATCCTGATATCCTCTGATACAACTATTTGTCCAGGATAGCCTATACTTTTATTAACATCAAAACCTCTTATGACACACATAAATCATACATTCTATAAATATTTTTGTGGTGAGTCTTCTTCTTCTTTGATCCATAACCGCCAACCGTCAGAGCAGTCAGCGGCCATCACGCCTGGTGGCGTCTTGTAGGGCAGCAACAAATTGATTCCACTTTGCTCGGTCGGCGGTCATCCTTCGTACAGTGCCCCAACTGTGGTTCATTCTTTGCATCTCAGCTTCCACAGTTCTCCGCCAAGTTGTTTTTGGTCGGCCTCTCTTTCGCTTTCCCTCGGGGGTCCATAGCATAGCTGTTCTTGCGATGGTATCAGGGTCCCTTCTGAGGACATGGCCAACCCAACTCCAGCGTCTGCCAGCTATGATGGTGTGCATGTCCTCCTGGTTACTCCGAATAAGTAGTTCTTGGTTGCTGATGGTGTTTGGCCAAAAGATTCGGAGAATTTTCCTTAGGCAGATTGTGTGGAAGGAGGACAGTTTCGACATTTCCTTCTCTGTTACTCTCCAACATTCCGCACCATAGAGAAGCACAGAAAGTACGCAGCTCTCATACAGTCTTAATTTGGTGTTTGTGCTGTACTGGGAAGACTTCCAAATGTTGTTGAGAATAGCAAAGGCTGTTCTCGCTTTATTCATTCTGTTGTTAATGTCCTTGCTTGTTCCGCCGTCAGGTGTTACTATGCTTCCTAGGTAAGTAAATGTGTCTGTCTGTAGTAGTGTTGTGGTGAGTATGTTTTCCTAATTGTATAAATGTAGCTGTTCTAATAACGTGCACAAAGAAGGTGGTTTGCTTTTTTTTCTTCCTCTTCTGCGTAGACTCTAATACGTCTACCTGAATATTTTCTAAGAAAGCAGTGGTCAGCTTCAGGCTAGATGCAACTCCATTGAGTTTTCCCGAAAAGGGCACACTGGTGATGGACATATGTGCTTCCTACGTTCCTCATATGTTGGGCATCTTTGAAACACATGTTCAGTAGTCATGTTATCAGTGCCACTTTTACACTCCTCGATAGTTCCTATCTTTAGCTTGTTGAATAGATGATATCCCAGTCTGTTGTGGGCCTTGCGGATTCTGTAGATTATACTTGTTCTCTTCTGCTGAGCTGATAATATGCATCATTTTGTGTGTGGTCTGGAATTTGTTTGTGTGTCGAGTTGTGGTAAAACTCTTTGCCTTTTCGAAAATTGTGCTTGTATCAGGTTGAAGTAGCTTTCCACCTTCCTTTGCCAATCTGTCGGCCTCTTCGTTGCTTTCTTTTAATATGAGTGAAAAGCTCCCATTGCCCGCTGTCTTCTTTCACGACAACCTCTAAACTCTTTTTACATTACATGATATCCTTTACGTTCTCCTGCAAAACCACATCAGTGGTCTATAGCAGCGGTAGGTAATCCAGCAGCTGTTGGAATCTATTTTAGGAACACTGAGCTGTCTAAATATCTACCTTGATAAAATCTTGTCTGTTTTCAGATTTCAGAGTATCTGGGATTTGGAAGAAGTCCAGCCTATATGTAACTTTAATCTCTGCCGCACGATCTGTTTCCTGCCATCCCACCAATACAGTGATGAAAAACACTTTACTGAATGTTAACACCACTTCGTTGAAAAGATCGCTTTCTGTCTTATACAGTTCACGAATAAAATAAATTTAAATTAGCTAGCTTGCGGGTTTTCCCTGGGAAAGTATCTTTAAACCTGAAGACATCGCCCATTTTAAGTGCCGGTTTGAGAAAGCTAGAAGAAATTGACCTAGCTTAAAACTTTGTTTTTCCCTTCATTCACCTAGAGATTAGTGCCCTGTATATAGAGAGTAACGCCAACTAAGGTTTGGCCGAAAATGGCGGACAAACCCGTATCGCTGGAAAAAGGACCCAATCGCGACTTTCAAAATTAGCTACAAATACAGTAGCACATATTTGTATCTAAGGTCCTTTTTCCAGCGATACGGGTTTGTCCGCCATTTTCGGCCAAACCTTAGTTGGCGTTACTCTCTATATACAGGGCACTACTAGAGATCTAGCAAATGATGCCTTTGGATCTACTGGTAGAACAAAAGCGACTGGTTGCCGACCCTGATCTACAGGATGTTAACTATAAAAAAAAATAGTTTAATAAGTGTCCGTGACTGCCTTCAGGAGTCGAAGCAACTTCCCAGCATAACTAATGCATTAATTACCTGCCGATGTGACCTTTCCATTTCCCTTTCAATTACGTCAGTGTGTTTAGCCACGATTCTCTCCAACAGCGAGGCGTTTTTGCCGTTCGGACTGTCCTGGGTTCGACTCCCCCGGTAAGCCTTATCAGTTCGGTTACATTTCTGCTGTCTAGTTTCCCACTTATTTATTTTTTTACGAATGCATCCAGTATAATCATTTATGTTTGTTATTTACAGCTCTAACCACTCTGGTGCTAAGCACAAAATAATAAATGTAAACGGCGATACGTAATTTAAATTTTGATAACTGAAATAAAAAAAAAATTAATTACGCACATGTGGTATTGGCAGTATTTTATATTGATGCGTAGTTTGTTTATGGATGTCACACAGAAATTGCTGTCACGTGTCTTCTGCATACCCCCCGCGCATTTATTTTCTTGCATACACTTAACGAGTGTCATTCCGTTGGCTTCATTTCTCCCACGTGGCAAGTGTTCATCCTTATAACCAACGACGGAAGCTATTATGATCTACGGCGAGGTATGCAAGTATGAAATCTAGAAGAAACATGCATGGTTTTTGTATGCTTCAGTTATTTTCTGCTTTGTGGTTGCTTTAAGCTGAGATTATTTTATGTACATGAGTGCTTGTCGCATTTACTTACCCGGCGGACTCTGGGTCGTCCTGAAGGCTGGATCCCTGGCTCTTAGTTTCCCATACTTGTCGTGGTAGCTGATCTTCTCCGATTCTGCAATCAAGGCCAAACTATCTTAGTTAAGACCGTTCTACTTGGGTCTGCAGGGGGTGGGATTTTAGGTCTTGACATCGTCTTGTTGTGGACCATGTCTCTTGGTACTTCAACCACCTTCCTCGGATACCTCATTTCTGAGGTTTGGATCTGGCTTTTGTGGGTTGTAGTCATTGTCCATGACTCGCATCTATACGTCAAGTCTGGGAAATAGGTGTGGTAAAGTGGGATGTTATAAATATTTATAGGGGACTTAGTGTACTGACTGAGATCAGCTGTGAAGGTATCTGTATCTAATAAGTGTGGTGTATTACAGATAATCTTACTTGCTACCACATTTATACCTCAGTCAGAATTATTCTGGAATATTGTGATGACTACGTTGAATGTCTAGGGTATTGAAAATGATGAAGTGTAAGTCACAACAACAACAGACAGATAAACAATTTAATTTATTCTACAACACTTTACAACACTGTGACACTCACACACATATAACACTCTATAAGACTATCTTAAATGAGTCAAGTGATTAAGTTTAAAAATATATGTATTAATTCTTGTCAATAATGGATATCCTGATTCAACTACACAGTGAACCAGGAATCACAATCAAATGTAATTACAAGTATTATTTACACAGTTTATATATATGAACTTTGTATTGACATAGTTTATTATTATTATTCTTCTTTGTGTGTAATTTGTGCAGTAGTAATATGAGGTAATACTGGTTTTGTTCAAGCTTGGTTGTTGTTTTTCATCATGACTTCAAGTGTTTGATTATCGGGGAAATAGTATTGGGAAACTTTCACAGTTCCTGTCATTTGAACCAATTAATTGTCCCTCTGTGGTTAACAAGATGTCAATTTTTGAGGGGGCACATAATGTTGAGCTACTCTGGCCACAGAAGCTTAACTTTCGTGATGGCGGCAGGAAAAGACTCCTCTGCTCGATTGCTTCACTGTGTTCTGGAGACACCTCACTGGTCGCTATCTGGACCAAGGAGTATGCTGTCAGCCTCTGGATTCAGCAAAACTCAGACCAGGTGCTGCTTCAATAACTAGGACCACAGTCCCACAATTCATGGAAATAATACACAGATACGTTGACTGGCGATGAATAATGGCACAAATTCCGATCTGCCTCTGTCCCAGACTTTTATTTAGAAAAATATGATCTGGCTCTCAACGCACTGTTTCTTAGTAAGTTTATTTTAAAGTGTGGCACTGAACTGACGCTCCTAATTGCCTATATTGGCGGGTCTAACCAATCGGGCCATGTCTACCCAGCTTTTCAAAAAAAAGTACTCCTACTCACGTTTCCCTAACAACAAAGAATTAGTATTTGTAGCCCGACTAATCGTGTTTAGCCTTACATTTACTTCTATCCAATCAAATAGGATTTTACATGGTGTCCCATTTCCCGTAAAATAGTGGGTTCAAAACATGCCACTGTGCGATTATTTTTTGTTGTTGTCTGACACCCTCACTATTTTCTTTTGGCTATAATTTGTTAATTTCTAGACTATTTGCGTAACACTTAACATATTCTTTGTCAGCAAGTCCTAAGGAACCCAAATATATAAGTTTAATGGGGCTAAGGGGCTGCGTTCAAAATATGCATTTTCTTCTACCTCCTGTTCACTTCGATACGACGTGGTGTCTGGGTACTGTCAGGCTTTCAAACGTAAACCAGTATAATGTCATGTTTCCCAATAAGAATTTTTCAGGTTTTTAAACCTAACTCTCGTATGGGTAGTGTTTTTTATCACTGTCTATCTGAAAAAAAGTTATTGCTTCTGGCCTTACGCTTGGGGTGGGTGGCATTAATTGTATATCGCGAGACGCGTGTTTAGTGTTGCATGCGTTCCTGCTTTCAGCCCTCACTGTCTCTTTCTATCCTAAGTCCATCTGTCTTTTCATCACGCCGTGTATAAAATGAAATTAATGGAATTATTAATTTAGGTCATTACGCAGGGTGCCTAGCTCAAGGTTTTCTTAGAAATGCAGTACACGTTTTATTGTAGAAAGCGTGTAGTGATGCAGTAGGCTTTACTATCAACGTGAAACGTTACAATTTGCAGACGAAGTAGAAAACAAGGGGGATTTTTGTACGCCATTGTGACAGCACTGTACTTTTACCATTTCTCTTTCCTTTTATTGAATTTATGTGTTAGGCTTTACATTTACCTTTTAATTTATATATGTGGATTTAGAATGTTTCACGACAAATTCTCCCCTCTTAAAACAGACGTTATATGTCAGTCTATAATTCTATATACACATAGAGAAATTTATTATTATTTCTGGGGCTTACGGTGATTCTCATCACACGGATGGCGGCTTAAAAAATCCGCTCCCAGATTTTTCTTTCCAGATATATACTCTATGCAAAACTCAAATGGCTGCATCAGTAATGACCAACGGAGTAATCTAGAATTTTCATGTCTAGCCTGCGCTAGAAACGACAAGGGTTTGTGATCCGTTTGCAACTTAAATGCCTTCCCATACAGATAAATATTGAATTTCTTTATCGCCCATATTACTGCAAGACATTCTTTTTCGCTAGTTGAGTAATTGGTTTCAGCTTTATTCAACTTTCTGCTAGCATATGCCACTGGGCTTAATTCCCCATCCAATGCATCTGATTTCTGTAGCAGTGTTGCACCTAACCCAATATTACTGGCATCCGTCCTTACAATGAATTCTTGACTTAAGTCAGGTAATTTCAAAATAGGTTTGCTTGTGAGCTTTTCCTTCAATTCCTGGTAAGCTAATTCACATTGTGGTGTCCATGTAATTCGATCTGGATTTCCTTTACGGGTCAAACTAAGTCGATTAAACAGCATGTTCAGAGAGTCAATGTGTTCCTCAAATGTTTCTGTTGCTATAAGGATATCATCCATGAAATTTGTGATGCATGGATTATTCAGAGGGTCCAATAATTTTCTCATCATTCTAGAGAAGACACTAGGCGCATTCTTCAATCCAAATGGCAATCTGTTAAACTCATAGTGTCCCTCTGAGGTACTAAAAGCTAGGTATGGTCTAACCTCAGGCTTTACTGGAATCTGATAGTATCCTTTACTCAGATCCACTTTTGAGAAATATTTAGCTTTATTTAGCCTGGCAAACAACTGATTTGTATCCGGCAATGGATCCACCTGTCCTTCTGTAATAGCATTCAGTCTCCTGTAATCTATACAGAGTCTATGTTCTCCAGAGGGTTTCCTTAAGAGTACAACACTGGAACTATACGAAGATTCACTGTGTGAAATAATTCCTTCCTTCAACAAATAGTCTATCTCTTCCTTCAAAGCTTTCTCCTTAGCAAAAGGAATCGAATAGGGTTTCATACAGACAGGTGTGGGGTCTATCAGTTTCATATCATATTCCAATAAGTTTGTATGCCCCAGTCGGTCCGTTAACACCTCTGTATGATTATCTAGAACCTGTTGCACTCTCTCTTTCTGATTTTTCGTTAAATGTGTACTGATTTTCACCTGTGCCGCTGTCTCACAGGGGTGTAATGGATATTCAAATGATGAAAGTGGTTCCTTTTTCATCTCCATGGCAATGGACAAGGTCAACAAGTGTGTCTCTTCCTGATGTTCTCTTTCCAAATATTTCTTCAGGAGATTCACATGATAGATTTTTTCTTTCCCCTTCTTATCTATCTTATAATTGGTTCTAGACACCTTCTCTAGAACTGTATATGGACCTTGCCATCCAATTTGTAACTTATTTTGACTACCGGGTAGAAGAAGCAGTACCTTCTCTCCCACAGCCAAATATCTGTCTTTAGCCTTCCTGTTGAAATAGGCAGCATGTTTCTTCCTGGCTTGTCTTAAATTTTCATTGGCAAGTTTCCAGCCAATTTTTAAACGAGTGGTCAGCTCATTCACATATTGGTATGAGGATGTAATATTTTCCTCTGCCTTTTCATCAGTCCACTTTCTTAACAGCGTTACATATGGACCTTTAATTTTGTGGACCTATTTGTCCATGCACCGGTATGGTCTCGTCCACTCGAAGCGCTATAGTGATGATTTTTCTTCCCAGAATTATCATGCACAAAACGACCGCTACCAATTCTTTTCTTGGGGCTTTCTTCCCACTTAGAATTCTTGATGAGAGATTTCCTCTCTACATCCTCTTCCTCCAGTTTGTTTAAGTCCGATTGAGGGATTTTCGGCTTATCCTGGGGTAAGACATCTTTTTGCACTCGCTGCATAGTGGCCATTGTAAAACAGTTAATTGAAGCTTGTCCGTGAAAAGGGGCTTCCCATTCCATTTGGTCCACTTTATCAAATTTATATTTCTTTCTATTGTCAGGCCTACTTTTGCCCCGTGGCGTGTGGAGGTCCTGATCAATGTTCCCACTTGTGGGTGTTCCCTCATGTGCTATGCTACATCTTTCTACAAAATTCTCAATGTCCCACCTTGCCTTGGGCCAATAATAATTGTGAGCCACCTTTTGGATGATGGTACCTATCTTCTCATGGTCCCCATCTTGTTTCACATGTAGGCTCCTTATTAAGTCTGCCCTATATGCCTTTGGAAGAACCAACTGTCCGTGACCATGGGATCTAGTTCCGGCCTTCCTGTAAATCAACTTGTTTTTCATGTAAAAATCTCCCTTGCCTGGAGTTGTATGACAAGTTGACAATTTCCTGAAACAAGGCTTGAGGGTCTTATCCCCAGCCTGTGCCTTCCTCATCTCATCTGGAGTGGTATTGAACATAATATCCTCCTCCTGTCTTGAGGTCGACCTGACCTGAAGGGTGGCCATAACTATAGGGTTCCTTCTGCAACGGTCAGTGTCATGATTGTTCATCTTACAATTTTTACACCATCTCCTTCTTTGGTTGAAAGATTTTCTTTCATCATATTTCCTTTCATCGAATTGTGGGGTTTTATTTTTATTGTCATACCGTGGCCTATCAAACTGGTGCTTACTTTTGTTTTGATCTCTAGGATCAAATTTATTAAAGTTCTGTGGTGCCTTAAAATTATCTACCTGTTTCTTTTTATTACCTGATACCTCTGCCTGAGCTGCTTGATACCTTTCAGCAACATTTAGCAACTCACCCAGCCTCTCTGCACCTTGTTCCATGAGAAACTTTCTCAGGTCTGGAGCCATGGACTCCCTTAATTGGTCTATAAGGACCATTTCCTTAAGATCTTGGGTTTTCCCCAGAGAAGTCCATTTCTCCAAGTATGTCTCTAACCGTGCCGAGAACTGGTGATAGGTTTCACCTGACAGTAGTTTAGCATTCCTAAAATTTTTTCTATAAAATTCTGCGTTCTTTTCATATCTTAACAAAAGAGCCTGCTTTAGCATGTCATAATTTTCTTGATCACCTCTGCTTATTTTGGCAAAAACTTCATAAGCTGCCCCACGAAGCCCTTGAGATAACTTTAAGCTCCACCTTTCTCTCTCTAACCCATACGTGGTAGCTAATAGTTCATATCTATTTAGATAGCTCTCAATATCATCGTCTTTCTCAACAAAATGATCTAAATGAAAGTTCATAGCTGAGGTTGAGGCTCCCTGACTAGCAGTAGCATCGGAGGTAAAGGGACTGGCACCATTTTCAGGAGCATGGCCTTGAAACTCAAACTCCCTTAGTCGTAACTCATGTTCCCTTTGTAATCTTTTATCCTCTGCTTCCCTCTCTGCAGTCAATCTTCTTTCCTCTCTTTCTGTAGCCAATCTTTTGTCTTCCCTTTCGGCAGTCAATCTTTTTTCTTCTGCTTCCCTTTCTGCCTTTTTCTCTTCCAACTGGAGCCTCTTTATTTCCGCCTCACGATCCGCCTCCAGTTTCTTAGCCTCAGCCTCAATCTGCAGCCTCTTAATTTCTTTTTCAGCCTCTAACCTTCTTTCAGCCTCTTTTTCTAATCTTCTTTCTTCCCGTTCAATATATTTGTCACATTCAGTAGTGACATAGGCAATCATAATTTGCCCGTCCATTCCTAACTCTTTTGCAGTCTGCACAGCAGCAGATCGAAATTTGGCCAGGTCCGCCATTTTCTAACAGGTAAATGTATATAATGTCTAACTAAACAATTCAATTTCTAACTAAATATCCAATGACAACCACAGGCACTGAGAGCTCAACGTTATTTATTTTCACCCAAGGATACCTTTTAAATTTGTATTATTCCCTGAAGTGAATTACCCCCAATATTTATAATAGAAAAAGATTCAAAATCCCGGACAGGACCCCAATATATGTGGTAAAGTGGGATGTTATAAATATTTATAGGGGATTTAGTGTACTGACTGAGATCAGCTGTGAAGGTATCTGTATCTAATAAGTGTGGTGTATTACAGATAACCTTACTTGCTACCACATTTATACCTCAGTCAGAATTATTCTGGAATATTGTGATGACTACGTTGAATGTCTAGGGTATTGAAAATGATGAAGTGTAAGTCACAACAACAACAGACAGATAAACAATTTAATTTATTCTACAACACTTTACAACACTGTGACACTCACACACATATAACACTCTATAAGACTATCTTAAATGAGTCAAGTGATTAAGTTTAAAAAATATATGTATTAATTCTTGTCAATAATGGATATCCTGATTCAACTACACAGTGAACCAGGAATCACAATCAAATGTAATTACAAGTATTATTTACACAGTTTATATATATGAACTTTGTATTGACATAGTTTATTATTATTATTGTATGTGTGTAATTTGTGCAGTAGTAATATGAGGTAATACTGGTTTTGTTCAAGCTTGGTTGTTGTTTTTCATCATGACTTCAAGTGTTTGATTATCGGGGAAATAGTATTGGGAAACTTTCACAGTTCCTGTCATTTGAACCAATTAATTGTCCCTCTGTGGTTAACAAATGTCAATTTTTGAGGGGGCACATAATGTTGAGCTACTCTGGCCACAGAAGCTTAAATTTCGTGATGGCGGCAGGAAAAGACTCCTCTGCTCGATTGCTTCACTGTGTTCTGGAGACACCTCACTGGTCGCTATCTGGACCAAGGAGTATGCTGTCAGCCTCTGGATTCAGCAAAACTCAGACCAGGTGCTGCTTCAATAACTAGGACCACAGTCCCACAATTCATGGAAATAATACACAGATACGTTGACTGGCGATGAATAATGGCACAAATTCCGATCTGCCTCTGTCCCAGACTTTTATTTAGAAAAATATGATCTGGCTCTCAACGCACTGTTTCTTAGTAAGTTTATTTTAAAGTGTGGCACTGAACTGACGCTCCTAATTGCCTATATTGGCGGGTCTAACCAATCGGGCCATGTCTACCCAGCTTTTCAAAAAAAAGTACTCCTACTCACGTTTCCCTAACAACAAAGAATTAGTATTTGTAGCCCGACTAATCGTGTTTAGCCTTACATTTACTTCTATCCAATCAAATAGGATTTTACATGGTGTCCCATTTCCCGTAAAATAGTGGGTTCAAAACATGCCACTGTGCGATTATTTTTTGTTGTTGTCTGACACCCTCACTATTTTCTTTTGGCTATAATTTGTTAATTTCTAGACTATTTGCGTAACATTTAACATATTCTTTGTCAGCAAGTCCTAAGGAACCCAAATATATAAGTTTAATGGGGCTAAGGGGCTGCGTTCAAAATATGCATTTTCTTCTACCTCCTGTTCACTTCGATACGACGTGGTGTCTGGGTACTGTCAGGCTTTCAAACATAAACCAGTATAATGTCATGTTTCCCAATAAGCATTTTTCAGGTTTTTAAACCTAACTCTCGTATGGGTAGTGTTTTTTATCACTGTCTATCTGAAAAAAAGTTATTGCTTCTGGCTTTACGCTTGGGGTGGGTGGCATTAATTGTATATCGCGAGACGCGTGTTTAGTGTTGCATGCGTTCCTGCTTTCAGCCCTCACTCTCTCTTTCTATCCTAAGTCCATCTGTCTTTTCATCACGCCGTGTATAAAATGAAATTAATGGAAGTATTAATTTAGGTCATTACGCAGGGTGCCTAGCTCAAGGTTTTCTTAGAAATGCAGTACACGTTTTATTGTAGAAAGCGTGTAGTGATGCAGTAGGCTTTACTATTAACGTGAAACGTTACAATTTGCAGACGAAGTAGAAAACAAGGGGGATTTTTGTACGCCATTGTGACAGCACTGTACTTTTACCATTTCTCTTTCCTTTTATTGAATTTATGTGTTAGGCTTTACATTTACCTTTTAATTTATATATGTGGATTTAGAATGTTTCACGACAAATTCTCCCCTCTTAAAACAGACGTTATATGTCAGTCTATAATTCTATATACACATAGAGAAATTTATTATTATTTCTGGGGCTTACGGTGATTCTCATCACACGGATGGCGGCTTAAAAAATCCGCTCCCAGATTTTTCTTTCCAGATATATACTCTATGCAAAACTCAAATGGCTGCATCAGTAATGACCAACGGAGTAATCTAGAATTTTCATGTCTAGCCTGCGCTAGAAACGACAAGGGTTTGTGATCCGTTTGCAACTTAAATGCCTTCCCATACAGATAAATATTGAATTTCTTTATCGCCCATATTACTGCAAGACATTCTTTTTCGCTAGTTGAGTAATTGGTTTCAGCTTTATTCAACTTTCTGCTAGCATATGCCACTGGGCTTAATTCCCCATCCAATGCATCTGATTTCTGTAGCAGTGTTGCACCTAACCCAATATTACTGGCATCCGTCCTTACAATGAATTCTTGACTTAAGTCAGGTAATTTCAAAATAGGTTTGCTTGTGAGCTTTTCCTTCAATTCCTGGTAAGCTAATTCACATTGTGGTGTCCATGTAATTCGATCTGGATTTCCTTTACGGGTCAAATCAGTTAACGGTGCACATATGGAATTAAAGTTTTTGATATACTTTTGGTAGAAACCACATAATGAGACAAAGGATCTCACGTCTTTCTTGGTTTGTGGTCTCGGGGCTTTCTTTAGTTTCTCTAAATTCTTGGGGTCAGGGGTCATGTTTCCCTGATGGATTGTGTGTCCCAAAAATTCTAATTCTTTACATCCAACGCAACATTTGGTTGGTCGGGCTGTTAAATTCGCTTCTCTAAGTCGATTAAACAGCATGTTCAGAGAGTCAATGTGTTCCTCAAATGTTTCTGTTGCTATAAGGATATCATCCATGAAATTTGTGATGCATGGATTATTCAGAGGGTCCAATAATTTTCTCATCATTCTAGAGAAGACACTAGGCGCATTCTTCAATCCAAATGGCAATCTGTTAAACTCATAGTGTCCCTCTGAGGTACTAAAAGCTAGGTATGGTCTAACCTCAGGCTTTACTGGAATCTGATAGTATCCTTTACTCAGATCCACTTTTGAGAAATATTTAGCTTTATTTAGCCTGGCAAACAACTGATTTGTATCCGGCAATGGATCCACCTGTCCTTCTGTAATAGCATTCAGTCTCCTGTAATCTATACAGAGTCTATGTTCTCCAGAGGGTTTCCTTAAGAGTACAACACTGGAACTATACGAAGATTCACTGTGTGAAATAATTCCTTCCTTCAACAAATAGTCTATCTCTTCCTTCAAAGCTTTCTCCTTAGCAAAAGGAATCGAATAGGGTTTCATACAGACAGGTGTGGGGTCTATCAGTTTCATATCATATTCCAATAAGTTTTTATGCCCCGGTCGGTCCGTTAACACCTCTGTATGATTATCTAGAACCTGTTGCACTCTCTCTTTCTGATTTTTCGTTAAATGTGTACTGATTTTCACCTGTGCCGCTGTCTCACAGGGGTGTAATGGATATTCAAATGATGAAAGTGGTTCCTTTTTCATCTCCATGGCAATGGACAAGGTCAACAAGTGTGTCTCTTCCTGATATTCTCTTTCCAAATATTTCTTCAGGAGATTCACATGATAGATTTTTTCTTTCCCCTTCTTATCTATCTTATAATTGGTTCTAGACACCTTCTCTAGAACTGTATATGGACCTTGCCATCCAATTTGTAACTTATTTTGACTACCGGGTAGAAGAAGCAGTACCTTCTCTCCCACAGCCAAATCTCTGTCTTTAGCCTTCCTGTTGAAATAGGCAGCATGTTTCTTCCTGGCTTGTCTCAAATTTTCATTGGCAAGTTTCCAGCCAGTTTTTAAACGAGTGGTCAGCTCATTCACATATTGGTATGAGGATGTAATATTTTCCTCTGCCTTTTCATCAGTCCACTTTCTTAACAGCGTTACATATGGACCTTTAATTTTGTGGACCTATTTGTCCATGCACCGGTATGGTCTCGTCCACTCGAAGCGCTATAGTGATGATTTTTCTTCCCAGAATTATCATGCACAAAACGACCGCTACCAATTCTTTTCTTGGGGCTTTCTTCCCACTTAGAATTCTTGATGAGAGATTTCCTCTCTACATCCTCTTCCTCCAGTTTGTTTAATTCCGATTGAGGGATTTTCGGCTTATCCTGGGGTAAGACATCTTTTTGCACTCGCTGCATAGTGGCCATTGTAAAACAGTTAATTGAAGCTTGTCCGTGAAAAGGGGCTTCCCATTCCATTTGGTCCACTTTATCAAATTTATATTTCTTTCTATTGTCAGGCCTACTTTTGCCCCGTGGCGTGTGGAGGTCCTGATCAATGTTCCCACTTGTGGGTGTTCCCTCATGTGCTATGCTACATCTTTCAACAAAATTCTCAATGTCCCACCTTGCCTTGGGCCAATAATAATTGTGAGCCACCTTTTGGATGATGGTACCTATCTTCTCATGGTCCCCATCTTGTTTCACATGTAGGCTCCTTATTAAGTCTGCCCTATATGCCTTTGGAAGAACCAACTGTCCGTGACCATGGGATCTAGTTCCGGCCTTCCTGTAAATCAACTTGTTTTTCATGTAAAAATCTCCCTTGCCTGGAGTTGTATGACAAGTTGACAATTTCCTGAAACAAGGCTTGAGGGTCTTATCCCCAGCCTGTGCCTTCCTCATATCATCTGGAGTGGTATTGAACATAATATCCTCCTGTCTTGAGGTCGACCTGACCTGAAGGGTGGCCATAACTATAGGGTTCCTTCTGCAACGGTCAGTGTCATGATTGTTCATCTTACAATTTTTACACCATCTCCTTCCTTGGTTGAAAGATTTTCTTTCATCATATTTCCTTTCATCGAATTGTGGGGTTTTATTTTTATTGTCATACCGTGGCCTATCAAACTGGTGCTTACTTTTGTTTTGATCTCTAGGATCAAATTTATTAAAGTTCTGTGGTGCCTTAAAATTATCTACCTGTTTCTTTTTATTACCTGATACCTCTGCCTGAGCTGCTTGATACCTTTCAGCAACATTTAGCAACTCACCCAGCCTCTCTGCACCTTGTTCCATGAGAAACTTTCTCAGGTCTGGAGCCATGGACTCTCTTAATTGGTCTATAAGGACCATTTCCTTAAGATCTTGGGTTTTCCCCAGAGAAGTCCATTTCTCCAAGTATGTCTCTAACCGTGCCGAGAACTGGTGATAGGTCTCACCTGACAGTAGTTTAGCATTCCTAAAATTTTTTCTATAAAATTCTGCGTTCTTTTCATATCTTAACAAAAGAGCCTGCTTTAGCATGTCATAATTTTCTTGATCACCTCTGCTTATTTTGGCAAAAACTTCATAAGCTGCCCCACGAAGCCCTTGAGATAACTTTAAGCTCCACCTTTCTCTCTCTAACCCATACGTGGTAGCTAATAGTTCATATCTATTTAGATAGCTCTCAATATCATCGTCTTTCTCAACAAAATGATCTAAATGAAAGTTCATAGCTGAGGTTGAGGCTCCCTGACTAGCAGTAGCATCGGAGGTAAAGGGACTGGCACCATTTTCAGGAGCATGGCCTTGAAACTCAAACTCCCTTAGTCGTAACTCATGTTCCCTTTGTAATCTTTTATCCTCTGCTTCCCTCTCTGCAGTCAATCTTCTTTCCTCTCTTTCTGTAGCCAATCTTTTGTCTTCCCTTTCGGCAGTCAATCTTTTTTCTTCTGCTTCCCTTTCTGCCTTTTTCTCTTCCAACTGGAGCCTCTTTATTTCCGCCTCACGATCCGCCTCCAATTTCTTAGCCTCAGCCTCAATCTGCAGCCTCTTAATTTCTTTTTCAGCCTCTAACCTTCTTTCAGCCTCTTTTTCTAATCTTCTTTCTTCCCGTTCAATATATTTGTCACATTCAGTAGTGACATAGGCAATCATAATTTGCCCGTCCATTCCTAACTCTTTTGCAGTCTGCACAGCAGCAGATCGAAATTTGGCCAGGTCCGCCATTTTCTAACAGGTAAATGTATATAATGTCTAACTAAACAATTCAATTTCTAACTAAATATCCAATGACAACCACAGGCACTGAGAGCTCAACGTTATTTATTTTCACCCAAGGATACCTTTTAAATTTGTATTATTCCCTGAAGTGAATTACATCCAATATTTATAATAGGGAAAGATTCAAAATCCCGGACAGGACCCCAATATATGTGGTAAAGTGGGATGTTATAAATATTTATAGGGGATTTAGTGTACTGACTGAGATCAGCTGTGAAGGTATCTGTATCTAATAAGTGTGGTGTATTACAGATAACCTTACTTGCTACCACATTTATACCTCAGTCAGAATTATTCTGGAATATTGTGATGACTACGTTGAATGTCTAGGGTATTGAAAATGATGAAGTGTAAGTCACAACAACAACAGACAGATAAACAATTTAATTTATTCTACAACACTTTACAACACTGTGACACTCACACACATATAACACTCTATAAGACTATCTTAAATGAGTCAAGTGATTAAGTTTAAAAATATATGTATTAATTCTTGTCAATAATGGATATCCTGATTCAACTACACAGTGAACCAGGAATCACAATCAAATGTAATTACAAGTATTATTTACACAGTTTATATATATGAACTTTGTATTGACATAGTTTATTATTATTATTGTATGTGTGTAATTTGTGCAGTAGTAATATGAGGTAATACTGGTTTTGTTCAAGCTTGGTTGTTGTTTTTCATCATGACTTCAAGTGTTTGATTATCGGGGAAATAGTATTGGGAAACTTTCACAGTTCCTGTCATTTGAACCAATTAATTGTCCCTCTGTGGTTAACAAAATGTCAATTTTTGAGGGGGCACATAATGTTGAGCTACTCTGGCCACAGAAGCTTAAATTTCGTGATGGCGGCAGGAAAAGACTCCTCTGCTCGATTGCTTCACTGTGTTCTGGAGACACCTCACTGGTCGCTATCTGGACCAAGGAGTATGCTGTCAGCCTCTGGATTCAGCAAAACTCAGACCAGGTGCTGCTTCAATAACTAGGACCACAGTCCCACAATTCATGGAAATAATACACAGATACGTTGACTGGCGATGAATAATGGCACAAATTCCGATCTGCCTCTGTCCCAGACTTTTATTTAGAAAAATATGATCTGGCTCTCAACGCACTGTTTCTTAGTAAGTTTATTTTAAAGTGTGGCACTGAACTGACGCTCCTAATTGCCTATATTGGCGGGTCTAACCAATCGGGCCATGTCTACCCAGCTTTTCAAAAAAAAAGTACTCCTACTCACGTTTCCCTAACAACAAAGAATTAGTATTTGTAGCCCGACTAATCGTGTTTAGCCTTACATTTACTTCTATCCAATCAAATAGGATTTTACATGGTGTCCCATTTCCCGTAAAATAGTGGGTTCAAAACATGCCACTGTGCGATTATTTTTTGTTGTTGTCTGACACCCTCACTATTTTCTTTTGGCTATAATTTGTTAATTTCTAGACTATTTGCGTAACACTTAACATATTCGTTGTCAGCAAGTCCTAAGGAACCCAAATATATAAGTTTAATGGGGCTAAGGGGCTGCGTTCAAAATATGCATTTTCTTCTACCTCCTGTTCACTTCGATACGACGTGGTGTCTGGGTACTGTCAGGCTTTCAAACGTAAACCAGTATAATGTCATGTTTCCCAATAAGCATTTTTCAGGTTTGTAAACCTAACTCTCGTATGGGTAGTGTTTTTTATCACTGTCTATCTGAAAAAAAGTTATTGCTTCTGGCATTACGCTTTGGGTGGGTGGCATTAATTGTATATCGCGATACGCGTGTTTAGTGTTGCATGCGTTCCTGCTTTCAGCCCTCACTCTCTCTTTCTATCCTAAGTCCATCTGTCTTTTCATCACGCCGTGTATAAAATGAAATTAATGGAAGTATTAATTTAGGTCATTACGCAGGGTGCCTAGCTCAAGGTTTTCTTAGAAATGCAGTACATGTTTTATTGTAGAAAGCGTGTAGTGATGCAGTAGGCTTTACTATCAACGTGAAACGTTACAATTTGCAGACGAAGTAGAAAACAAGGGGGATTTTTGTACGCCATTGTGACAGCACTGTACTTTTACCATTTCTCTTTCCTTTTATTGAATTTATGTGTTAGGCTTTACATTTACCTTTTAATTTATATATGTGGATTAGAATGTTTCACGACAATAGGTGGAGCGGTATACAGACATCTTCGTTTTCTTACCAACCTCTCTCTTGCTGAGGAATCCTCAGCTTGTTGCATTTATGAATACTGTATATATTTGGAAGTTGTGTTGGCATTTTTTCCGACGTTTGTTTCTTTTTTTTTCCCCCTTTTTCAAATTTGTGTGTTTTAACGATATGAAGAATAGCATTAAAGATAATCTGTCCATCCACTTTTTAAAAATTAAGCAATATATTGTATGGAACATTTATTTTCGGGTTTGTATTGCATTTTTAATGCGACCATGTGGGCAACTATATATATATATATATATATATATATATATATATATATATATATATATATATATATATATATATATATATATATATATATATATATATATATATATATATATATATATATATATATATATATATATATATATATATATATATAAACCACTCATACACCCACACACAGATAAGTGACGACAATTAGACTCACAAACGTGAAACTATATTAAATGGAGTAGGGATATTGGGACAAGCTGACCGACACGGTTAATAAGTTTTATGTTAATTTTATTTATCATAAAGAACTTCACAACATTTATCAAAATATCAAAACATGAAAATCATAGGTTACAGAATTAATAAGGAATAGACCCATAAGTGTAATCCCCTCTCCCTCTGTTGAGACAAGATCCCGTTAGAAGAAGTTATTAAACCCCAAAAAAGGTCAACAAGATTTGCGCTAAGGTCTAGAATTTGCCTAAGCAGTAAAGAACAGAGTTTCTAAGTTAGTCTATTATGAAATGAACAGTATTAGCAAAACATAAGAAAGGCACAACAAAGTGAGTATATTAGTTATACAAATTTAAGAATTATTCATTCCTTCTGTCTCTCGCTCTGACAAACATGTGATCACTTTTCATTCTCACTTACCAAATAAGGGCTTTCACCACATCTGGAACTTATCTCCATGATACATCCACAAATCCAATGTTGGGTTATTTGGCGAAACCAGCCCCAGTTTCTCCAAGACTGATTAATTCTCTTATTGGGAAACGCTTGCTTCGTTACTGTTACTAGGATTTTGTTTATGACACATCAATGAGTCCAGGTAGGAAATTACTTAAGAGATTTAATGGTCACAGTGTCAGTAGCTGATAAATGTGATACTAGAAGAAAATGTCAGGTATTAAAATCTCTCAGGATCAAGAATCCTCGTCACACCACAAATGATCGATAGTCGGAAAATGTCAATGTTTGATTATTTCGCCACAACGGGCTGAATGTACTCGTATATAAAAATTGGGAAAAAGAAATCTGGATAGCTCTAGGCCCAGTTACAATTTATTCTTAATATTCTTTAGGTTGGTGCTCTGTCTCTTTCTGGATGTAAACAAGAGGCCAGACCGGTCCACCTTGAAGACCCGATAGTTATAAAAGAATGTTCTTTTTGTACTGTAGGACTTAGATCCGTTATTCTCAGATTAGACTTTTTCACAGATTAAGGCTGATGGTAGATTTTGGGTATGTGACCCGTACTGAATATAGGAAGAAAAAAACAACCATATAATCACAATAACCACTACACTACTATTCTATCCTAAAATTAACCGCGCAGAATTATAATTTATTATCCACTCGGTTATTTAACTTTGAATAGACCTGTGTATAGCTTATCTTAACGTTAAAAAAAGCCCCGTGAATTAAGCGCTAGTCATTTACAAAATTACTCAAAAATGAATTAGAAAGAAATATTTATTTCGTCAGTACTCATTGTGAATAGTGCATTTACTAGTTGACCAAGTATCCCTTACTGGTTACTAGCAATTAATTAGTCAATGCTACAGCCGGAACAATTTAGCTATAAATTATTTTAATTCGCTAGTCACTTAACACACTGTAAATCCTAGTGAAATATAAATGACGGACTTTAAAAATTAAATCACTCAACACAGAAAAATCTTAGTATAATATTTACAGCAGCACAGAAATTAAAACAACTCCAATGAAAAACTAAGTAATTCCAATGATATAGTGGATCTAGAAATCGCAGCTAGATGTTCCAAAACTTCTGTGCGTACTGAATAATCTAAGTTTGAAAGCTGAAATATATATATTAAATAGACAAAAAGTCGCTGACCAGTGTGCGACATAACACCTTTGGGGATTTCTGCGGTTAGATTTTGAATCAAAGTCTATTTTGTCACTTAAGCCGCCTGTAGACGTGGTACCACGGGCAAAGCGTCTCTTTGATCTCCTCGTTCCGTAGCTTAATGTGCCTTCACGAACGAACGGATGTGGTTGGGGGGGGGGGGGGGTGTAACTAAGATAGATTTTCTCCCCTTGATCAATGTCTACCGAAAGTACGTCTTAACTTATCGACCTTGATTTTCTTCGTTAGCTTATCTCCCCCTTCCCTCTTTCTACGTGCATCTATCAAAAAGTACAACTTTTGAATTATCGCTCTTGATTCTACAAATATACGACCCGTCCCCTCTCTCTACACGTGAAACGGTCTGATATTAAACATTCCTCGTGCCTGTGAGACAATAGAGAAAAGAAAAAAATAGGCGTGGCTAAATTATGAGTGAGACAGATATCAAGTACAAAGGTTCTGCATTAACAAAACTAATAAGCAAGAAAAGGTGGAAAACAGGTGGAAGCAAAACGTGTAGATATCATGTAATGTATTTACATACTTCTGTCACACTGACACATCCGACTTCAGCACGGAATTTTTGGGGACCGGGTTTGCCTTCCCTCTTCGATCCCTACTCTCTCAGCCAGACTGCAGTGATGCAGCCTGTTTCCAGGACCACCACGTGTTTCAGAAGTAGCGAAGTCGCCTGCTTGTGCTATATTCTCCCTCGTATGACTGCGGAACGGCTGTGTGAAAGTAGGCCAGAGAAAGTGACGACAACATAACACGCATATTCAAGAATTCTTCTTCTTCACAAATCGTCTTCGCACTGTCACATTAATAATAAAATAAGTGGATCCCTAAAAACTATTGTTGTTTTTTTTTTCTTTTGTTTGTTCCTTAATTCACTGCTGTGCCGTTCTCCGTCTTTATATTTCAGATATGCAGCCTAAAGTCTAGGGTGTCTCAACCGGGGTTCCACGACAGGTCGCTAGGGGTTTCGCAAGAGATCGTGATTTAAAAAACAAACAATTAAGGTCATTTTTTTTAACTTTGCGCGCCGCGTGACGTAAGCGCTCGCACTGGTGGGCAGTGACAAAACAGCCCCGTATGGCAGTGCACAATAGGACATTGTTCACTCTTGCACACACAATATTTCATTTGCATCTTAATCTTGTACAGTAGAAATTTGTGATACGACTTTTAGACATACTTGTATAAGTTAATAAAAAAAATCAAGTAGGAAATAAAAACAAAAAAGGAAAAACTGAAGTTTATTCTACCTACACTACTGACTTGCATTAAAGATGAGATCCTTTGTGGGGAGGGGGGAGCCACACTAAAAGAGTAGGCTCATAAGTTGGTTAAAATAAACGTATCCATAGAAAAAACAATCACTCTTCTCAAGAGCATTGGCCGTTATTTTATTGGATTATTATATTTACAACTTACTGATCACGCTAAGGTACCATGAGCTGTAGATTTAATAATTTTAATGCAGGGGTTCCCTGAGACCTGACATTGCTTTCAAGGGTTCCTCCAGGATACAAGAATTGAGAAAGGCTGTGATATATAATGGGGGGGGGGGGGGGGGGTCCCATTCTTCCATGACCTCGTTAGATTTATTTAATGGATGTTCGTAGTCAGAGACGGGGCTAGGGTAATTGGCGCCCTAGGCAAACAGCTAATTTGACGCCCCCATGTATTATATATATATATATTAGCATTATTTATTTTAAAAAAATTTGTGAGGAAGAAAATGTCTAGGCTCCATTAAAAACTGGATTACAATATTAATTAGACGAACCTTGCGTAATAGGAAAACATCTCTGTCTTGCAGTCGTTATTCTTAGAAATGGTATTTTTATCATTTGTTATTTTATTAGTGCTGTCAAAGATTGTAAGTTTTTTTTCCCAATGCAGTTCCCGGGGGTCTCTGAAGAAAATTTTTTTATGTGGCGTAGTTACTAGAATGCTCTTAAGGAGGGTTGGGCAAAAGCCGGCCGCATCATCGTGTAGAAATAGCCAAAGAAAATAACTACTTCAGCAGCATGAAGAAGCTATCCAGCTTGTGACGGTATTGCCTCCCCTGCTTTGCAGTAGTGGTCCAACAGTGGCCAAAACTCAAGAGTACCTAATATGGGCTTCAAAGGTGTCTACCTTCGCACAAAATTACTCTTGGCAGATATGTAAACAGAAGAAACAAAACGCTTCTATCTCCAGGGAGTATTCACAAGATATTCAGAATAAGCGAGAACAGTAATGCTTTGTCTGAGTATGTTAACTCTGTAATTCTGCCGACGCTTTTGTGAAGGATTTAAGCACTATTAATTTCAGCTCGTTTAAGCCCCCACCCCTGATTTACACAGTGGAATTCTGTTATTCTAGTATAGCTCTGTTTAGAGTATGTGTAGTAATTTGAGACAAACATGCAGTAACTTTAAATGATTAAACCGAAGTTAAATTTGAAACATTACAAATAACAAAATTTAATAATCACTTTAGGTTTTAACAGTTTGAAAATAATTTGAATAGTTTAGAATCAAGAAAAATTATCATGGGTTGGTTCTTTTGACACTACTCACCTTCGTTCCTGATCAAGGTTGTCGGGTGTAGCTCGTTTCCCAGAAATGTCAAGGAGAGTCTACCACGTGGGTCCTTCATCTTAAAGCTTAGGCCACTATTCCCTTCTTGTTCCAGAGATAGTACTGTTTGCTGGTACCCCCAGTAATTATGGTAAAAGAATAGAACGAAACGCTCTTCTGAGTATGGCGTTTTCCACCCCAAAGTAATGGGTTCCTCAGTTGGGGATTGCTCTCTGCCCCTGCGGGCCACTGCTGGCCCGGCGCTCGGGCTGAAGCTGGATCGCATGCAAAACCAGGCACTCTGATTCATCTGTGGAGGCTTGCGAACTACTCCGACCAGCGCATGTGAGATTTCTGCCAATGTGGAACCCCTGGAACTAGGGAGAGAGAGGTCAGTCATTGTCACGACAGAAAGATTCTTGCGAGCTGACAAAGATGATCCCTGCGAAAACGTTATCGGTGACCTCAACTCCAGGTGCCGAATTAAAGGGACATCTTTCGCTAGAGGGTGCCGGGAGCTTTCAGGGAGGCACTGCATGCCGGAGACTTGGCTGCCTGCTCGGGTTGTGCCTGACCTGCCACCTCACGTGGAACTAGAGAGACCAATAGTACGTACAAACCTTCTACAACCCACAAATAAAAGCCTCATACCTACGCTGCTGAAAACACTTGCCATGGAAACCATCTGTCGGTGCGATGGAGACCTTATCCTTGCCTATACAGACGGGTCAGCTTTCAAAGCAGTAATAAATGCTGGATACGGGGCCATAGTCGTCCCACCCAGTGCTGAAGAGCCCATCGGAATTGCAGGTCCCCGTGGTGTCTGGTGCACAAACTACGAAGCCGAAGTAGTCGCCGTCCAGAGAACCCTAACTGGAGTTTTTGGGCTCTTTGGTTCGGACGGGATGGAACCAAGTGATGTTGTGGTGTTCTCAGACTCGCAGGCTGCTCTCTTGGCAATAGGAAACTGGAAAACCAACTCGATCGGTGCTGCCCAGAGGGTTCGGGAGACATGCCACAAAATTGTGAACTTGTGCGGAACGGAGATATGCGTGCAATGGATGCCTGGCCACATGGACATCACATTAAATGAAGTTGCTTGTGGACTGGCGGGGAGGGGAGCGAAGATGCCACGGATTGATCACCCACTGAGTATGTTAACAGTTGAACAAATGGTCGGGGACAACTGTGGGGAAGTTTGACTGGACACGTGGGCACAGGCTAAGACAGGAAGAGGGCTCTTCATTCGCCAGACAGCCCCGGATGGGAAGGATGCTGTGAACGGTGTCGAACGAAGGTACCAAACCGGGATCTTCAGATTGAGAACGGGCCACTCTGCGCTGGATAGCTGTCGCATGAAAATATACTTAATAGTAGGTAAAGCTTGACAGCTGTATAGGCGTGATGGACAATAGTGCACACGGACGTGTGATAGTGGTGCGCAAGAGAGATAGGCAGAAGGCACAGGCTGAGTCAGTGAGTTCTTCACTAAGAAAACCACACACACAGCTCTTCTTGTTTTCTCTGGCGACAATATTACTCTTTTGCACACACTGTGTCACTCACAAATAGTAGGGTAAAGGAGTAAAGGTAGATTGAGAATTTGGTAGTCTGAACTGAACGAACAATCCTATCGAGGTTAACTCAATTTATTTCAATTTAGAAATGTAAATAAATCAATAAGGATTTTACAGCACATAATAATAAAGATTATCACGAGAAAACAAACTCACAACAATTTTGATGATTTTAAAGAAGAAAAAAATTATTACACCAATAGTGAAAACAAGGATTATGAATGAATTGTGTTAGTAAGGTTCCCGGCAGGCCTGATAGGCTTTTGCTGGAAAATATGTGAAATACTGTTTGTGTGAAAATGAATGTTTGTTCCTTTGTTCCTTTGGTGTGAATGTTGGAAACAACTTATATCCTGGGGTTCTCTTGGAAAAATATAACGTAATCCAATGCTTGAAATTAACTTCACTGTTCGAATAAGGTATCCACAAAGGGCACAGAATCTGAACACGATTTTATAAATCCAAGATTGGTGTAACGTATCCACAGTTGATGAGATATCCACAGATAACGAATTTGCTTCCAAAGGTGGGATGGAGGGTTAAAATGGGTGGAGTATGTGTAGTGAAATTGACAGAGATACAACGGTAAAATACCTCCAAGGATAACATATAAGGATAAAAACATGATGCGTAGGCTGCTGATGTACATGATCGCCCAGACCGCGGGTCATCACCCTCCATAAAAATTGACTCGCTAGACAGGAGGGGAACGGCGGATAAAAAGGAAAAAAATATGACTGGAAAGATTGCGTGAGACTGGCAAGGCTAAGGAGACGCAATTGGGGGGGATGGAGGAAAGTAAAAATTCACGTCCCCCAAATTGACACGAGGTACGGAATGGACGCTTTTGCAATACCAAGCCCTTGATTTGAATTCAGCGGCTAAAACGCAGATGTTTGGAATATTACAAAAATTAAAAAGTACTTTTTTTCTTAATATTAATGTTAGGAATATAAAAATTAGCTGGCCGGATGGCCCATTCTGAGCAGTGAACTAATATGTTCTTAATTTTACAGACGGATAGATAATATTGAAGATAATGACAAAAGACAGTGTTGTTCACATCATCGACAGACTGTATTGAATCTAAAAGTGTCGCTAATTGCACAAAAAAAACACGACCTCGAGACGCAGGTGTTCAAATCTACTTAGTATGGAAGAGACGGGATATTGTGGTGGCTGTGTCTAAATATAACTTTTAACGACAAAATTTTGGAGGGGAGAGAAAGGTTGGTTCAAAAATCAAGTACATTTTTGTAGAAACACAAGTAAAGACGGACAGACTAACAGATAACCATCCATACTTGACTGAAGCATGACTGAAATGACTTTAGGGTAGGAAATTTGAATTTAAAATAAACCTAGGCAGTGATTGGCCACAGACAATCATATTATTAGCGCTCAGAGCGCATTTGGGGCCATTCTTCAATAGTTGTTCAGTGATAGACACAGATTTTAAAGTGTGGTGATTTCCATATGAAAGAAAGTGAAATAAATTTAGGGACGCCATACTATAGCCAGCAGCTCAGCTGAGTTTTGCTAGCAATTCTGTGTTATTTATTCATAATCTGGTAAGATTGAAATTATTTCTTTGTATATTTTGAATATTGTTTCATGTTCGAGTGATTTGATACTGCCATATCGAAAGCTAGCCTTACAAACAAGTAGGGATTTGCTCTAGACCCCCCGCCCTAGTCAGGGTCTAGGGACCAACAATGTACATAAACTCCAGCAAGGGTTAGGCAAGACAGATCAAGTGTTGAGAATAATGAAACATATTACCTATCCTCTTTTAGGGCAGAAAACTAATAAATATTTTTTTCAGAATCTATAGTCTGGGAGGATCTATCTGATGTAAAACCACCATGGTAAATGTGCTGTTTGGTCAGAGAGATCTGACCTGTCTGTATGATGTGGTTGTTGTGTCAGTGTTGTGTCCAGACGTGGGTAGAGAATCGATTTTGACACATAGCCCATACTTTGATTGCAGAGCTGTGAGTTTCTGTTGTCAACAAAGCAGTGTCTATTCAGTGGGTGACTTTACTCGAGTGTATCTGTGCAGTACTTGTGACAGAGACCACCATTATTGCCCGCCAGCACGGAGAGGTGGGACCATCAGATTTCAGCACCAGAGCTACAACGACAAGATGAGTGAGCCTCTGGTCTGCTGGACATTCACCAAAGCCCTTTAGTTACTAATAACCCCATAAAAATTCCCACCATTTTCTGGACACTGTGTAGTCAATATAGACAGGTGTGATGAGGCCACCCCAACAGCACAAACATTAACTATCCTCCCAAGTAGATGACTACTAGAACATTTTAATAAAACTAACTAGTATAGTACATATATATGTACACTATTGCATTTATGATATAATATTCCATGCATTTCTTTCATAATCTCTAAATCCTTTTAAGTTCTGGTCAACCTAAAAAATTGATACAGAACAAAATAAATGTAATATAATTCTATCAAAACTTTTACACACGTGAGTTAGTTCAGTGTATTTTAACACTTGTTAATATTATTAGTCTTGTTAAATATCTGTGGGTATATCTATAACCTATTATACCACACTACATATCATAACCCTAGACACTTTACGTAGCCACATTCATTAAAAAAAAAATTAAGTGTGAGGTCGTAGTGGTAGCAAGAAAGGCCTTCTGACAATTCACAACTACATTTTATCTCAGGAGCCTTCACAGCTGGCCTCATACAATTACATTTAGTAATATCACCATCATACAATACCATCAAACACCACTACATATATTGGGGTCTTGTCGAGGGGATAATTAGCCCAACAGTAATATTAGGATCTCCTGGTGGGAGAAATAAAAGTAGAGGAAAAAATTGGGAAATTTCCCTTAAAATTAAAAGTGTCCCTGTAGATAAAAGTTGGTGAATCTTCACAGCCAGTAATAATTAATTAGTTAACTGGTTAGTTAGAATTAGTTAGACTATAGTCATAAGAAGTACTTAGTGTATTTACTGGTTAGAGATTTAGCTTGTATATTATTATATTGTCTAAAAAGTATGGCGGAGCTGGCAAAATTTAGATCAGCTGCTGTGCTCACCGCGAAGGAGATGGGAATGGATGGTCAAATTTTAATTCAATACGTAACGGCTGAATGTGATAAATATATTGAACGGGAAGAAAGGAGATTAGAAAAAGAGGCTGAAAGAAAATTGGAGTCTGACAGGTTGGTTGAAGAGAAGAAGTTAGAGGCTGAGACTAAGAGGCTGCAGATTGAGGCAGAAGAAAAACGACAGCAAAGGGAGGCAGAAGAAAAAAAGGCCAAAAGGGAAGCAGAAGATAGAAGGTTGCAAAGGGAGCACGAATTACGACTAAGGGAGCTGGAATTACAAGGCCAGGCTCCTGAAAATGGTGCCAGCCCTTTTGCCTCAGATGCTACGCCCAGTCTGGGAGCCTCAAACTCAGCTATGGGGTTTCATTTAGACCATTTTGTTGAGAAAGACGATGACATAGAGGGTACCTAGGACGTTTTGAGTTATTAGCTACTACATATGGGTTAGAGAGAGAGAGGTGGAGCTTAAAGCTATCACAAGGATTGAGAGGTACTTCTTATGAAGTATTTGCCAAAATGAACAGGGAAGACCAAGACAATTATGACATGTTAAAGCAGGCTTTGTTATTAAGGTACGAGAAGAATGGTGAATTTTATCGTAAGAAATTTAGAAATGCCAAACTGTTGTCTGGGGAGACATACCACCAATTCTCTGCTAGACTAGAAACCTATTTGGAGAAATGGACGGCTCTGGGGAAGACCCAAGATCTTAAAGAAATGATCATGATTGAGCAATTGAGAGAGTCCATGGCTCCAGACATGAGAAAATTTCTCATGGAACAAGGTGCAGAGAGGTTGGGGGAAGTTTTAAATGTTGCTGAGAGGTATCAGGCAGCCCAGGCAGAGGTAAGTGGTGCTAAAAAGAAGCACATAGACAATTTTAAAGCTCCACAGCAATTTAATAAATTTGATAATAGAGAGCAGGGAATTAAAGGTAGGACAAACTTTGAGCGGCCAAGAAATGACTATCGCGACAGAAACTCACAGTTCAATGACCAAAAGTTCAATGAAAGAAAACCGTTGAACCAAGGAAAAAGATGGTGTAAATGGTGCAAGAAGGATAACCATAACACCTAATTTTGTAGAAGGAAACCTTCAAACATTGCTGCAATGAAGTCGGGGACGCAAAGATTAAAGGTTAATCCTAAGGGACAACAGGAACCTTATCACCCCCCAGTTTGTGAGGATGTTATTTGTAATGGGGTCACCATAAGGTGCCTTTATGATACAGGTTTGGATTATGATTCAGTTGTGAAGTCTAGCCTAGTGGACCCAAGTCAGTATACCACAGAAACAGTGGAAATACAAGGGGCGACTAAGGACATACCACTCATGACACTTCCCATCGCAAGGATAACGATGAAAACTCGCTATGTGGAAGGAGAAATCAGAGCAGCAGTGATAGATGAACCAATCTACCCTCTGATATTGGGGTGTAGATACGTCTTCTTGGGGAATCCCGAGAAACCTGTGATCATGGCGACAGTGCAGACCAGGTCACAGAAGAAGGAGGAAGAAGGTGAACCTATAAATGCTCATCCAGAGGAGATGAGGAAGGCGCAGGCTGAGGATAGGACACTCAAGCCCTGTTTTAAAAAATTGCCCAAATGCCACACACCTCCGAGCAAGGGGGAATATTTCATGAAGAACAAACTCTTATACAGGAAGGCCGGAACTGGAACAAATGGTCACAACCAGCTGGTTCTTCCCACTTCATATAGAGATAAAGTGATGGAACTTGGGCATGCGATTCCCTTCAGTGGTCACATGGGGATCAGCGCCACAGGACAGCGTATAGCTTGTCATTACTTCTGGCCAGGGATAACGGAGGATATAAAAAGATATGTCAAATCCTGCCCAGAATGTCAAAGGGTAGCTCCAAAGCACTGGACTGCTCCTGCAACTCTAGGGGAAATGCCCATAGTGGGAACACCTTTTGGGAGGGTTGCAGTGGATATTGTAGGACCTCTCACTCGGACCAAGAGGAGGAACAGTTACATCCTTACTCTGGTGGACACTTGTTCTATGTGGGGAGAAGCGGTAGCCCTGCCATCAATTGATTCAAAACATGTAGCAGAGGCACTACTTACAATATTTACCCGATTAGGATTCCCGCATCAAATCTTGACGGATAATGGTTCTCAGTTCAAGGGGAAACTAACGGAAGAAGTTTTTAAGCTATTTCAAGCCAGGCACTTTCATTGTAGTCCGTACCATCCACAAGGGAACGGCCAGGTAGAGAGGTTCAATGGGACTCTCATTTCTATCCTGAGAAAGCTGGCACACGAAAAACCGGATCTGTGGGATCAATTCCTGCCCGCCGCATTGTTTGCGTACCGGGAGGTACCACATAGTTCAACCGGGATGGCTCCCGCAACTCTGCTATTTGGGAGGCCAATAAAAGGTCCTTTAGAAGCTTTATTAAGGACCTGGACAGATGAGAAGGCGGAAGAGACTGTTACCTCATCGTATCAATATGTGAACGAACTGACCACTCGTTTGAAAGCTGGATGGAAACTGGCAAATGATAATTTGAAACAAGCCAGGAAGAGACATGCAGCATATTTTAATAGGAAGGCAAAGGACAGGGAACTGGCAGTCGGAGAGAAGGTGCTGCTTCTACTACCCGGAAGCCAGAATAAATTACAAATTGGTTGGCAAGGTCCATATACGGTTCTAGAGAAGGTGTCTAGAACAAACTATAAAATTGACAAAAAGGGGAAGGAAAAAGTTTATCATGTAAACCTGTTAAAGAAGTATCTGGACAGACCACTCCAGGAAAGCACCCCCTTATTGACCTTGGCTATTGCAACCCAGATGCAAAAAGAACCACTCACCTCACATGAATACCCATTACATCCTTGTGAAACAGCAGCACAGGTAAAAGTCAGTAAGCACCTGACTAAAAACCAGAGGGAGAGAGTTCAAAAGGTTCTGGAGGAACATACAGATGTATTAACAGATAAACCAGGCCATACAAATTTGCTACAGTATGACATGAAACTGGTAGACTCAAACCCAATCTGTATGAGAGCCTATTCTATTCCGTTCGCGAAGGAGAAGGCATTGAAGGAAGAAATAGAGTATTTGTTGAAGGAGGGGATTATTTCGCACAGTGAATCATCTTTTAGTTCTAGTGTCGTTTTGTTGAGAAAACCGTCTGGGGAACACAGACTGTGCATAGATTACAGGAAACTGAATGCTGTCACAGAAGGACAAGTGGATCCATTACCAGACACAAAACAGTTATTTGCCAGACTGAACAAGGCAAAATACTTTTCAAAGGTGGATCTTAGTAAAGGCTATTACCAGATCCCAGTGAAACCTGAAGTGAGACCTTATTTGGCTTTTAGCACTTCGGATGGACATTATGAATTCAATATGCTACCATTCGGACTGAAAAATGCTCCGAGTGTGTTTTCAAGGATGATGCGAAAATTGTTGGCCCCCCTGAATAACCCATGTATCACGAATTTCATGGATGATATTCTCGTCGCCACAGAGACATTTGAAGAACACATTGAAGCTCTGGAGATGTTGTTTGATAGACTTCGGGAGGCGAACTTAACTGCTAGGCCAACAAAATGTTGTATTGGATGCAAAGAGTTGGAATTCTTGGGGCACACTGTATATCAGGGTAATATGACCCCTGATCCTAAGAACTTGGAAAAACTGCAGAGAGCACCTAGGCCACAAACAAAAAAAGACGTGCGATCATTCGTGTCGTTATGCGGATTTTATCAGAAATACATCAAAAATTTTAACGCTATATGTGCTCCTCTGACTGATCTGACTCGCAAGGGACTTCCAGATAAAATTATTTGGACTGCACAATGTGAACTAGCGTTCCAAGAGTTAAAGGAAAAAACTCACTAGCAAGCCTATTCTCAAACTGCCTGATTTGACACAGGACTTTGTCTTAAGAACCGATGCAAGTAATGTAGGACTCGGAGGGGCTTTGTTGCAAAGATCAGCTTCACCTGATGGGGAACTTAAACCAGTCGCTTATGCAAGCCGCAAATTGAATAGGGCGGAACAAGGATACTCCACAAGCGAAAAAGAATGTTTAGCATTAATTTGGGCAATAAAGAAGTTTCAAATCTATCTGTATGGTAGGACTTTTGTGGTGGAGACGGACCATCAGCCTCTCGTGTTCTTGTCTCAGGCTAAGCATGAAAACGCAAGATTGCTGAGGTGGTCTTTGTTGCTTCAACCTTATCAGTTTAGTATCCAATATATCCCAGGCAAATTGAATGTCGGTGCAGATTTCCTCAGTCGGCACCCCTGTGATCAAAATTAGAGTAGTGGCAGACGTCAGGAGTAATTTTACCTATGTGTATCGCTGGTTTTGGAACTTGCCATAGGCATGTTTTCAAGTGGGGAGATGTGTAGTGAAATTGACAGAGATACAACGGTAAAATACCTCCAAAGATAACATATAAGGATAAAAACATGATGCGTAGGCTGCTGATGTACATGATCGCCCAGACCGCGGGTCATCACCCTCCATAAAAATTGACTCGCTAGACAGGAGGGGAACGGCGGATAAAAAGGAAAAAAATATGACTGGAAAGATTGCGTGAGACTGGCAAGGCTAAGGAGACGCAATTGGGGGGGATGGAGGAAAGTAAAAATTCACGTCCCCCAAATTGACACGAGGTACGGAATGGACGCTTTTGCAATACCAAGCCCTTGATTTGAATTCAGCGGCTAAAACGCAGATGTTTGGAATATTACAAAAATTAAAAAGTACTTTTTTCTTAATATTAATGTTAGGAATATGAAAATTAGCTGGCCGGATGGCCCATTCTGAGCAGTGAACTAATATGTTCTTAATTTTACAGACGGATAGATAATATTGAAGATAATGACAAAAGACAGTGTTGTTCACATCATCGACAGACTGTATTGAATCTAAAAGTGTCGCTAATTGCACAAAAAAACACGACCTCGAGACGCAGGTGTTCAAATCTACTTAGTATGGAAGAGACGGGATATTGTGGTGGCTGTGTCTAAATATAACTTTTAACGACAAAATTTTGGAGGGGAGAGAAAGGTTGGTTCAAAAATCAAGTACATTTTTGTAGAAACACAAGTAAAGACGGACAGACTAACAGATAACCATCCATACTTGACTGAAGCATGACTGAAATGACTTTAGGGTAGGAAATTTGAATTTAAAATAAACCTAGGCAATGATTGGCCACAGACAATCATATTATTAGCGCTCAGAGCGCATTTGGGGCCATTCTTCAATAGTTGTTCAGTGATAGACACAGATTTTAAAGTGTGGTGATTTCCATATGAAAGAAAGTGAAATAAATTTAGGGACGCCATACTATAGCCAGCAGCTCAGCTGAGTTTTGCTAGCAATTCTGTGTTATTTATTCATAATCTGGTAAGATTGAAATTATTTCTTTGTATATTTTGAATATTGTTTCATGTTCGAGTGATTTGATACTGCCATATCGAAAGCTAGCCTTACAAACAAGTAGGGATTTGCTCTAGACCCCCCGCCCTAGTCAGGGTCTAGGGACCAACAATGTACATAAACTCCAGCAAGGGTTAGGCAAGACAGATCAAGTGTTGAGAATAATGAAACATATTACCTATCCTCTTTTAGGGCAGAAAACTAATAAATATTTTTCAGAATCTATAGTCTGGGAGGATCTATCTGATGTAAAACCACCATGGTAAATGTGCTGTTTGGTCAGAGAGATCTGACCTGTCTGTATGATGTGGTTGTTGTGTCAGTGTTGTGTCCAGACGTGGGTAGAGAATAGATTTTGACACATGGCCCATACTTTGATTGCAGAGCTGTGAGTTTCTGTTGTCAACAAAGCAGTGTCTATTCAGTGGGTGACTTTACTCGAGTGTATCTGTGCAGTACTTGTGACAGAGACCACCATTATTGCCCGCCAGCACGGAGAGGTGGGACCATCAGATTTCAGCACCAGAGCTACAACGACAAGATGAGTGAGCCTCTGGTCTGCTGGACATTCACCAAAGCCCTTTAGTTACTAATAACCCCATAAAAATTCCCACCATTTTCTGGACACTGTGTAGTCAATATAGACAGGTGTGATGAGGCCACCCCAACAGCACAAACATTAACTATCCTCCCAAGTAGATGACTACTAGAACATTTTAATAAAACTAACTAGTATAGTACATATATATGTACACTATTGCATTTATGATATAATATTCCATGCATTTCTTTCATAATCTCTAAATCCTTTTAAGTTCTGGTCAACCTAAAAACTTGATACAGAACAAAATAAATGTAATATAATTCTATCAAAACTTTTACACACGTGAGTTAGTTCAGTGTATTTTAACACTTGTTAATATTATTAGTCTTGTTAAATATCTGTGGGTATATCTATAACCTATTATACCACACTACATATCATAACCCTAGACACTTTACGTAGCCACATTCATTAAAAAAAAAATTAAGTGTGAGGTCGTAGTGGTAGCAAGAAAGGCCTTCTGACAATTCACAACTACATTTTATCTCAGGAGCCTTCACAGCTGGCCTCATACAATTACATTTAGTAATATCACCATCATACAATACCATCAAACACCACTACAGTATGGTAGGGTGAGGTTTGGTGTTGAGAATGTTTGAAATACTTGAATAATTGAAGTAATTGAAATAATTGAAGGAAATTATTGTGACTGGTGGACGAGGACTATATGGCCACTGGCCAAAGGTAACCTCTTTTCAGCAATACGAGACAAGACTTGCACTGCGTAAATCTGTTAGACAAAACAAAAATACATGTGTAACTACTCTTCTGCTGCAACATGCAGATTACAACAGAAACAATTTAAGCAGTGTCCAGCGTCGGCATGTTGATATCCATGCATGCGTCTCGTTCCTAAAATAGGTCAGTCCATTCTTAAACATTCCTGTCTGCTGTGAATGAATTAGCTGGCCAGTCCAGGTACATACACAATAACAAGACTGTTGCTTCCTCCCTTGTCAGACAAAGTTACATGAGGGTCCGCTAGAGAATCCTCCTGTGCTTTCCACCGTTCATTCCTTCTCGCATTCATAATAATATGCTCATACATTAATGTTACAAACATTGAAAAGTAAAATGATCATTGAAATTATGAATGATACAAACATTGTAACATAACATCGCTTTAAAATACAAGCAGTGAAAATAAATGAATTTTCGTAAGCATTTATGATACATACATGATAAAGGAAACCCGTTTATATAATACACTTAGACTTTCACCATGATAGTAATATATTTCATTAGACTTTCACCATGATAGTAATATATTTCATATCTATATATTTGAGCTAATTTCCTATATACTGGAAAAGCGAATACATACCCGCTCCGGAATTTTATATTCTGTAAGTTAAACTAGAGGGCACTTTGTTTGTTTAACTCAAGTCTCCCTATGCACAGTTTTTACTTTACAAGAACGTGCGTCTTTCTCTTCCAGTATGCTTATCACCAAGTGAAGTCTAAAACTAGTTTCTTAAAGAAAGAATTAATTTCGATTTACCCGCTACATTTTTTAAAGTTCCCACGATAGCCAAAAGTATTGCCGCAAATTAGTTTGCATATTGAATGTCACTTGTACGTGCTGTGGTTCCATTAACAATGGGGAAGAAGACAGGCCACAAATCTAGAAAGCCGAGTCTGGAAAATCCTAACGAACGGGTTGACCGAAGCTTCACCTGAGTTAAGGTGCGTGAGAAACAGTTTTTTTTTTCAGAAACTTAGGGTAGACAGAAAATAAAGCAATGTACAGGATGGACAGAAAATTTCAAATAGGCAAATTATCTTCACTCTGCGACAATGGCCACAGGGACAGACTGGGTTCACAAGGTGTAGCAAAATGTGGACACTGCCCTGGCCCATTGGAGACAGTGGACACCACCTGCTGCAGTGCCCTGCACTTCGGGGGCTGAGACGGCGGCTGCTGCCGCACGGCCCATCCATGGACAATGCACTGTATGGCAGCTCAGAACAGCTTATACGAACTGCGCAGTACCATATAATGGCATCAAGGTCACCAAGAGCCGACGCTCAGTGACAGTGGATCAAAGAAGAAGAAGAAGAAGAAGAATGGGTTCCTATATTCCCATACCACCATCCCAATTAACTCAGGATTGACCCTCGCTGAGAATTAAATTTAATCCCTCGGGGTAAAACTTTCTTTACATTTAAATAGAAAAGTTGTCATAGTTACTTTATATTTAAATGAAAAGGTTAATAATACACACATAGTTTGCTTACATATACATCTCGACTGATTGAAAAGTGTTCACAATATAAATTGAATATGTTTTCATTTATGTTTACACTGATTGAAAAGTTTGAAACTTCCATTAACTTTAAAATGAATATTTTCACATCGACATTTACACTGGGTTAAAGCTTGAAAACTTACATTACTTTTAAGGTGACTATGTTTATAGGGAAATTTACACTGCTTTGAAAATGTAAGTATTGTACTTAGAATGTACATCATTTCTTTCATCTTTCCCTCTCTGCTCCTCATGGAACCTGGGACTACTTTATGCTTTTAATTCCCTTTACGAAACTAGCAATAAAGCAATCCCCCGCCCGTGCAGTGGGGGTTCATGAATCATCATTCTGTACACTGAGGTTGCCAGCCCCAAGTGACTTTGACATCCACTAGCGAGTTTCACATATTAAAATTCACATGGTAATATATACATCTATATATGTTAGTTCACATTGTTGGTAATAAAATATGAAATGTAAATCACAACTTACGCCAATCCTGGCTCACAGACGTTTTGCTCAGATGAATAAAAGAGACTTGAATCGGCCTCTTACACGCGTCTGGGGTGTCGTTAATTTAATAAGTTCCCTCTCTGACTTTATGTGTGGTCATTCAGTTTCCACGGTCCTGGTTTCCTTATTTAAAATGCTAGAGATTTCCTGGGCTATATTTTAGTCCTGATAAATACTCCAATAACAAGTGTCCGGTATGTTAAGAAGGAATTCTGAATTCTAATTCTTCACTGTAGCAAGGTCTAGTATCTTGGCAAGCGATTTCTCAAGTGAAATAGCTTTACAAAATGGTCAGATTATATCCACTGCCTTCCCACGCATTTGTTATGCGCGCCTCAGAGGATCAGCCAATCTGATTTGAATATCTTGCATGACTCTACTAATGCAAAATTTCAAACATTACTTTTCTGAAAATGGGCTGTACACATCAGCTTGCCCTTGGGTACAAACTTACGAACATGTCGGTAAACTCATATAACAACGTGTTCCCAATGTAACAATCAATACTTTTATCAGGAAGTAATCTCTTATCTGTGTCTGTCCATCAGTTGTCTCCCCGTATTCCAAGCTTTGGTAATGCGCGTACCCGCGTCTTATCAGTGATTAAGCACTGCGCTTAGGCGATTTACGTGTTAGTCTGTATACTGATTTCGCTGCGCCCACGATAGCCAACATGGTTACGTCGCTGCCACTCCTTGCAACGTTGGGAGAAATGGATAACAACCAGACATGTCTACTTATCCATGAGAAGGGTGTAAGAAGGAAAATACATAATATCTGCTACACATAGCAGAAAAAGAAAGAAAGAAAGTGCTACAAATGGCAGCACACAATAAAATCAGGACCACAAATGTACCGATACTGCCTGAGTGAAACAAAGATCGATAGGGCCGCCCCGTTCTGTCACACAGCTGTTGAGGACTGCTCCATGGTGGGTAATCATCTTGGCTGGTTTATGTTCTGTCGGGATGAGTGCACTATGTAGCATCCCAACTAGCGGCACATTTAGACGTATCGCGTATAGGATGATGACGCGAAATACATAGTTACAAAAGATTCTGCTTGCGACCTTCGTGCGTAACGAACGTGTCTCATAATATGTGGCTTGGTCACTAATATATGTGTATCAATAGTCTGCGTTATGCCCTTGGGGCCGATCGATAGTGTATTTTAAGTTATGTGGTTTCAACCATCCTACAGTGTGTAGCAAAAAGATTAAATAATTCAATAGTAGTCGAAATGACATTTGTAACGGCCATCGTGCTAGAGTAATCAATAATTGATGTGTTAGCAATACGATTGGCGTGGCAAGCCAAATGGATATAAATATGAATTCAGAATTGAATCGAGGCTAGAGAAGCTGTAATAATTATGCAGACGCAAAAGAGACATTTGAAATCTAATATACTGAAAAATGTCTGACGCGATGATATAAAAGACATAGAATCTGTGATTAATGCACAAGAATATGTGCGAGTTTATAAAAATGCTTAAAGTCTATTGACAGCGCGAAGTTGTGAGGTTTATTGTAAATAACTGCGTGATAATAAATATAAACAGTCGTCCATGATGGTTTTTCTTCTTGATGAAGTTTCATCCGTTGCAAGTATCGAGAACTGTCACCGTTATTCTTTGACCTTCACGTTGATGTGTAATATTTGACAATGAAATGAAAAACTGAACTCAAAATAATCTAACACTAAAACTTGAAGTAAGAAAGAATAGATTTTATTAATGAAAAATGATAATGACAATAATACTAACAGTCTTCATGAAAACGAAGAAGCAAATCAGTAAACCAAGTCTTGCAACAGTGAGAACCCAAGCTCCTAACAATCGAGCTTCTAACATTGGGGACCAAGGTTGATTTAAATTCTAACACCAGCCTATGAAAAAGCAACATCATCGATCACAGGTTCCGAGAGGGGGCAGGTTCTTCCAGCAGATGTCAGTTGACGTGTACAAGAAATACCAGACGCTAGCTCAAGTTTACTTAGTACTTACGTGCAATTTTCAGGTAGACAGGTACAACGCGCAAGAAATAACCGGTTTTTCCTTGTCGGTAGAAGTAATGGCGTAATTACATACCTGGTAGGGCGTTGAACTAGATCAGTGTTTCCCAAACCTGTTCGGGTCACCGCCCCTTTGACTCCTAGGGCAAATCCCCAGCGCCCCCCCTCCCGCCCCGCATTTCCCCACAGTACATAAAATGATGCAACTAATGGCTCGCGTATTAACATTTTTATGCCCGAGCTGCATACGATCCCGGAATGCCACACACTTTCATGCAGTAATCGTTCCTTCTGTTGCGGATGTCCCATTCACATCGGAAGCAACAAAATTTAGTATAACCCATCTCGCATGCCGTGAGAAATGCAATGACCTTTAGTCTCCAACAAAATCCGCCATTGGTAGTCATTGAACTTTATTTTTTCCAAACGTATAGCCATATTGTCATAATTTCTTTCATATAACCAGAGTAGGGCGACTGGAATGATGAAAAAAATTTCTGTTAAATTCGAAAAAAAAAAAAATTAGTGCTCAGAAAAAAAAACACACCCATCTCAGCATGTGGTGATGTGGGATGTTATAAATATTTATAGGGGACTTAGTGTACTGACTGAGATCAGCTGTGAAGGTATCTATATCTATTAAGAGTAGTGTATTATAGATAACCTTACTTGCTACCACATATCTCTTTATCTCAGTCAGAATTATTCTGGAATAGTGTGATGCTACGTTATGTGTCTAGGGTATGTGTATGATGAAGTGTAAGTCACAACAACAGACAGATAAACAATTTAATTTAATCCACTACTCTTGACAACACTGTGACACTCACATACATATAACACTCTATGAGAATATCTTAAGGAGTCACTGATAACTTTTCAAATAACAATATGTATTCATGGTTATCATAAAGGTATATGTGTCCTGATTCAAATACAAAGGAACCAGGAATCACAATCAATTTTAATTACAAGTATATGTACAGACTTTATCAATATGAATATTGTAGTGACATATATTATTAAAAATATCCTATGTGTGTCAGTTGTGTAGTGGTAATATGAGGTAATACTGGTTTTGTTTTGTTCAAGCTCTGTTGGTATTTGTCATCATGACTTCAATAGTTTGTCTTTTGGGACTAGTATTGGAGATGTTCTCAGTTCCTGATATTAAGACAATTAAATTCCCCTCTGAATGTTATTTTTACAAAGTCATTTCAAGATGAGGGGACATAATGTTGAGCTCAGCTGGCCAAATCAGCTTATCTTGCGTGATGGCGGCAGGAAAGGACTCCTCTGCTCGAATTCTCCTCTGGGCTCTGGAGACACCTCACTGATAGCTAAAAAGACCAAGGAGTATGCTGTCCGACTCTGGATTCAGCAAAGCTCTGACCAGGTGCTGCTCAGTACCATCAAGACCACGGTCCCTGAAAACAAGAAGGATGTACCTTCTACTTCATAACTAATTGATACTCTAGTTCTACACTGAGCACAATACAACACAAACATTGAGTTCAGAGCGTTAGGCCAACTGTCAGCTTCATCTGAAATACTTTATACCAGTATTTACCTCCTTAATGGTTACCACGCCTCTGCACTTCCAGCATTATTTCTGTCTAATCAATCATCCAGGTGTCAGTGTACTATTTGGCCATTCCATGCCGTTTTACTTCCCTCCGACACCCTCTGTTCAGGCTGGAGCATTATAGGCTTTATCTCCTGTTTGCCACTGAACTACACATATATATACAGGCATAAATTAACAATTTACATTCAATTTTCATTAAAAGATACTGAATGGTTCAAGCTTACCACAATTTCATGGAAATAAACACAGATACGTTGATTAGCAATGAATTCTGGCACAATTACTGGCACAAATTCCCATCTGCTTATGTTCCAGGCTTTTATTTAACACAAATATGAGCTGGCTTCAACGCACTGTTGCTTTATCAAGATTATTTGCACTAGTGGTCTCGAACTAACGCTCCTAAGTGAGTATATCAGCGAGTCTAGCCAATGAGGCCACGTTTCGACAAGTGTTTGAAAAAATGTTACCTTTTCACGTCTCCCCTAACAACGAAAGATAGTATTTATAGCCCGACCAATCGTGGTTAGTCTTTCATTTGTTGCGCTCCAATCAATTTGGAGTTTACATGGTAGGCTAATTCTGTAACGTAAGATTTTTTTCAAACACGTTATAAAAAAATTTTATGAGCAGAAATGATTCCATGCTGTCAGGCATCCCCACTATTTTATTTTGGGTATAATTTATTAATTCCTGGACTATTTGCGTAACGTTTTACATATTCTTTGTCAGCAAGCCCTAAGGAACCCAAATATCCAAATTTAAAAGAGCTACGTGGCTGCGTTCAAAATATGTATTTTCTACCTCCTGTTTCGAAGATGTGCTGTCTGGGTACTGTTATGTTTTCAACCGTAAACCCATCTATTGTTATCTTTTCTAATAAGCGTTTTTGTATGGTTTATAAACCTAACTCTGGGATGGGTAATGTATTTTATCACTGTCCGTCTGAAAAAAAGTTAGTGCATGTAGTCTTACACGCGTGATGGCAGCATTTGTGTATCGCGCGAAACGTGTTTAGTGTTCGGCTTTCTGCCTCTCCCTTCTCGCTATCCTTTTGTCCATCTGTCTTTTGATCTTGGTAACATAGTGTAGAAAAAGACATGAATGGAATTTAAAATTTAGGTCAACTTGCATATTTCAAGGTTTTTCTTAGAAAGGCAGCACATTTTATTGTGTGTTTGGGAAACGCGTGTATGTTGCAGAAGGCCTTTAATATCAACGTGAAACGTTACAATTTGCATACGCAGTAGAAAACAAGGGGATTTCGAGTACAGTCATTGTGACAGCACTGTTCTTTACCATTCTTCTTCCTTTATTTATTATATGTATTTATTAGGCTTTATATTTACTTGATAATTTATATATGTGGATTAGAATATTCCACGACACCTCCCCTCTTAAAACAGACATTATATGTCAGTCCTTTATTCTATATTCACATAGAGAAATTTATTATTATTTCTGGGGTTTACGGTGATTCTCATCACACGGATGGCGGCTTAAAAAATCCGCTCCCAAATTGGTTTTTCCAGATATATACTCAATGCTAAAATTATATGGAGCCAAAAGTAAAGACCATCGGAGTAACCTGGAGGTTCTCATGCCTAGCCTGTGCTAGAAACGATAAAGGTTTGTGGTCTGTTTGCAACTTAAATGCCTTCCCATATAGATAAATATTGAATTTCTTTATCGCCCATATTACTGCAAGACATTCTTTTTCGCTAGTTGAGTAGTTGATTTCAGCTTTATTCAACTTTCTGCTAGCATATGCCACTGGGCTTAATTCCCCATCCAATGCATCTGATTTCTGTAGTAGAGTTGCACCTAACCCAATATTACTTGCATCCGTCCTTACTATGAATTCTTGACTTAAGTCAGGTAATTTCAAAATGGGTTTACTTGTGAGCTTTTCCTTCAATTCTTGGTAAGTCATTTCACATTGTGGTGTCCATGTAATGCGATCTGGATGTCCTTTACGTGTCAATTCAGTTAACGGTGCACATATGGAATTAAAGTTTTTGATATACTTCTGGTAGAAACCACATAATGAGACAAAGGATCTCACGTCCTTCTTGGTTTGTGGTCTCGGGGCTTTCTGTAGTTTCTCTAAATTCTTTGGGTCAGGGGTCATGTTTCCCTGATAAACTGTGTGTCCCAAAAATTCCAATTCTTTACATCCAACGTAACATTTGGTTGGTCGGGCTGTTAAATTTGCCTCCCTAAGTAGATCAAACAGCATGTTCAGAGAGTCAATGTGTTCCTCAAATGTTTCTGTTGCTATAAGGATATCATCCATAAAATTTGTTATACAGGGATTATTCAGAGGATCCAATAATTTTCTCATCATTCTAAAGAAGACACTAGGCGCATTCTTCAATCCAAATGGCAATCTATTAAACTCATAGTGTCCTTCTGAGGTACTAAAAGCTAGGTATGGTCTAACCTCAGGCTTTACTGGGATCTGATAGTATCCTTTACTCAGATCCACTTTTGAGAAATATTTAGCTTTATTTAGTCTGGCAAACAGCTGATTTGTATCCGGCAATGGATCCACCTGTCCTTCTGTAATAGCATTCAGTCTCCTGTAATCTATACAGAGTCTATGTTCTCCAGAGGGCTTCCTTAAGAGTACAACACCGGAACTATACGAAGACTCACTGTGCGAAATAATTCCTTCCTTCAACAGATAGTCTATCTCTTCCTTCAAAGCTTTCTCCTTAGCAAACGGAATCGAATATGGTTTCATACAGACAGGTGTGGAGTCTATTAGTTTCATATCATATTCCAATAGGTTTGTATGCCCTGGTCGGTCTGTTAACACCTCTGCATGATTATTTAGAACCTGTTGCACTCTCTCTTTCTGAGTTTTCGTTAAATGTGTACTGATTTTCACCTGTGCTGCTGTCTCACAGGGGTGTAATGGATATTCAAATGATGAAAGTGGTTCCTTTTTTCATCTCCATGGCGATGGACAAGGTCAACAAGTGTGTCTCTTCCTGATGTTCTCTTTCCAAATATTTCTTCAGGAGATTCACATGATAGATTTTTTCTTTCCCCTTCTTATCTATCTTATAATTTGTTCTAGACACCTTCTCTAGAAACTGTATATGGACCCTGCCATCCAATTTGTAACTTATTCTGACTCCCGGGCAAAAGAAGCAGTACTTTCTCTCCCACAGCCAAATTTCTGTCTTTCGCCTTCCTGTTATAATAGGCAGCATGTTTCTTCCTGGCTTGTTTCAAATTTTCATTGGCAAGTTTCCAGCCAGTTTTTAACCGAGTGGTCAGCTCATTCACATATTGGTATGAAGATGTAATGTTTTCCTCTGCCTTTTCATCAGTCCACGTTCTTAACATAGCTACATATGGACCTTTAATTGTGTGGACCTATTTGTCCATGCACCGGTATGGTCTCTTCCACTCGAAGCTTTATAGTGATGATTTTTCCTCCCAGAATTATCATTCACAAAACGACCGCTACCAATTTTTCTTTTGGGGGCTTTCTCCCCACTTAAAATTCTTGATGAGAGATTTCCTCTCTACATCCTCTTCCTCCAGTTTGTTTAAGTCCGATTGAGGGATTTTCGGCTTATCCTGGGGTAAGACATCTTTTTGCACTCTCCGCATAGTGGCCATTGTAAAACAGTTAAGTGAAGCTTGTCCGTGAAAAGGGGCTTCCCATTCCATTTGGTCCACTTTATCAAATTTATATTTCTTTTTATTATCAGGCCTAATTTTGCCCCGTGGCGTGTCCAGGTCCTGATCCATGTTCCCACTTGTGGGTGTTCCCTCATGTGCTATGCTACACCTTTCTACAAAATTCTCAATGTCCCATCTTGCTTTGGGCCAATAATAATTGTGAGCCACCTTTTGAATGATGGTACCTATCTTCTCATGGTCCCCATCTGGTTTCACATGTAGGCTCCTTATTAAGTCTGCCCTATATCTTTTTGGAAGAACCAGCTGTCCGTGACCTTTGGATCTAGCTCCAGTCTTCCTATACATCAACTTGTTTTTCATGTAAAAATCTCCCTTGCCTGGAGTTGTATGACAAGTTGACAATTTTCTGAAACAAGGCTTGAGTGTTTTATCCCCAGCCTGTGCCTTCCTCATCTCTTCTGGAGTGGTATCTAACATAATATCCTCCTCCTGTCTTGAGGTCGACCTGACCTGAAGGGTTGCCATATACACAGGTTTCCTTCTGCAACGGTCAGTGTCATGATTGTCCATCTGACAATTCTTACACCACCTTTTTCCTTGGTTGAAAGATTTTCTTTCATTATATTTCCTTTCATCGAATTGTGGGAATTTATTTTTATTTTCATACCGTGGCCTATCAAATTGGTGCTTACCTTTATTTTGATCCCTAGGATCAAATTTATTAAAGTTCTGTGGTGCCCTAAAGTTATCCACTTGTTTCTTTTTTTACCTGTTACCTCTGCTTGAGCTGCTTGATACCTTTCAGCAACATTTAGCAACTCACCCAGCCTCTCTGCACCTTGTTCCATGAGAAACTTTCTCAGGTCTGGAGCCATGGACTCTCTTAATTGCTCTATAAGGACCATTTCCTTAAGATCTTGGGTTTTCCCCAGAGAAGTCCATTTCTCCAAGTATGTCTCTATTCGTGCAGAGAACTGGTGATAGGTTTCACCTGACAGTAGTTTAGCATTCCTAAATTTTTTCCTATAAAATTCTGCATTCTTTTCATACCTTAACAAAAGAGCATGCTTTAGCATGTCATAATTTTCCTGATCACCTCTGCTCATTTTTGCAAAAACTTCATAAGCTGCCCCACGAAGTCCCTGAGATAACTTTAAGCTCCACCTTTCTCTCTCTAACCCATACGTGGTGGCTAATAGTTCATACCTATTTATATAGCTCTCTATATCATCGTCTTTCTCAACAAAATGATCTAAATGAAAATTCATAGCTGAGGTTGAGGCTCCTTGGCTAGCAGTGGCATCAGAGGCAAAGGGACTGGCACCATTTTCAGGAGCATGGCCCTGAAACTCAAACTCCCTTAGTCGTAACTCATGTTCCCTTTGTAATCTCTTCTCCTCCTTTTCTGCTTCCCTTTCTGCAGCTAATCCCTTCTCTTCCCTTTCTGCAGCTAATTTCTTCTCTTCCCTGTCTGCAGCTAATTTCTTCTCTTCCCTTTCTGCAGCTAATTTCTTCTCTTCCCTTTCTGCAGCCTTCTTCTTTCCTCGCTTCTCAATTTCTGCAAGCCTCTTTTGTCTTCCTCAATCTTCAACCTGCTTAGTCTCAGCCTCAGCTTCAAATTGTAACCTCTTAATTTCCCTTTCAGCCTCTAACTTTCTTTCGGCTTCAAACCTTCTTTCTTCGCGTTCAATAAATTTGTCACATTCCGTAGTGACATAGGCAACCATAACTTGCCCATCTAATCCTAACTCTTTTGCAGTCTGTACAGCAGCAGATCGAAACTTGGCCAGGTCCGCCATTGTCTATCAGGTAAATTTCTACAATGTCTAACCAACAATTTAATCTCTAAATATATCTAATGGACAACACAGGCACCGTGAGCTCAACCTTATTTAATTCCACCCAAGGATACCTTTTAATTCTTATATTCCCTGAAGTGAATTACCCCCAATTTTTTTAATAGGGAAAGATTCAAAATCCCAAGAGCGAGACCCCAATATATGTGGTGAAGTGGGATGTTATAAATATTTATAGGGGACTTAGTGTACTGACTGAGATCAGCTGTGAAGGTATCTATATCTATTAAGAGTAGTGTATTATAGATAACCTTACTTGCTACCACATATCTATATATATCAGTCAGAATTATTCTGGAATAGTGTGATGACTACGTTATGTGTCTAGGGTATGTGTATGATGAAGTGTAAGTCACAACAACAGACAGATAAACAATTTAATTTAATCCACTACTCTTGACAACACTGTGACACTCACATACATATAACACTCTATGAGAATATCTTAAGGAGTCACTGATAACTTTTCAAATAACAATATGTATTCATGGTTATCATAAAGGTATATGTGTCCTGATTCAAATACAAAGGAACCAGGAATCACAATCAATTTTAATTACAAGTATATGTACAGACTTTATCAATATGAATATTGTAGTGACATATATTATTAAAATATCCTATGTGTGTCAGTTGTGTAGTGGTAATATGAGGTAATACTGGTTTTGTTTTGTTCAAGCTCTGTTGGTATTTGTCATCATGACTTCAATAGTTTGTCTTTTGGGACTAGTATTGGATATGTTCTCATTTCCTGATATTAAGACAATTAAATTCCCCTCTGAATGTTATTTTTACAAAGTCATTTCAAGATGAGGGGACATAATGTTGAGCTCAGCTGGCCAAATCAGCTTATCTTGCGTGATGGCGGCAGGAAAGGACTCCTCTGCTCGAATTCTCCTCTGGGCTCTGGAGACACCTCACTGATAGCTAAAAAGACCAAGGAGTATGCTGTCCGACTCTGGATTCAGCAAAGCTCTGACCAGGTGCTGCTCAGTACCATCAAGACCACGGTCCCTGAAAACAAGAAGGATGTACCTTCTACTTCATAAACTAATTGATACTCTAGTTCTACACTGAACACAATACAACACAAACATTGAGTTCAGAGCGTTAGGCCAACTGTCAGCTTCATCTGAAATACTTTATACCAGTATTTACCCTCCTTAATGGTTACCACGCCTCTGCACTTCCAGCATTATTTCTGTCTAATCAATCATCCAGGTGTCAGTGTACTATTTGGCCATTCCATGCCGTTTTACTTCCCTCCGACACCCTCTGTTCAGGCTGGAGCATTATAGGCTTTATCTCCTGTTTGCCACTGAACTACACATATATATATACAGGCATAAATTAACAATTTACATTCAATTTTCATTAAAAGATACTGAATGGTTCAAGCTTACCACAATTTCATGGAAATAAACACAGATACGTTGATTAGCAATGAATTCTGGCACAAATTACTGGCACAAATTCCCATCTGCTTATGTTCCAGGCTTTTATTTAACACAAATATGAGCTGGCTTCAACGCACTGTTGCTTTATCAAGATTATTTGCACTAGTGGTCTCGAACTAACGCTCCTAAGTGAGTATATCAGCGAGTCTAGCCAATGAGGCCACGTTTCGACAAGTGTTTGAAAAAATGTTACCTTTTCACGTCTCCCCTAACAACGAAAGATAGTATTTATAGCCCGACCAATCGTGGTTAGTCTTTCATTTGTTGCGCTCCAATCAATTTGGAGTTTACATGGTAGGCTAATTCTGTAACGTAAGATTTTTTTTCAAACACGTTATAAAAAAATTTTATGAGCAGAAATGATTCCATGCTGTCAGGCATCCCCACTATTTTATTTTGGTTATAATTTATTAATTCCTGGACTATTTGCGTAACGTTTTACATATTCTTTGTCAGCAAGCCCTAAGGAACCCAAATATCCAAATTTAAAAGAGCTACGTGGCTGCGTTCAAAATATGTATTTTCTACCTCCTGTTTCGAAGATGTGCTGTCTGGGTACTGTTATGTTTTCAACCGTAAACCCATCTAATGTTATCTTTTCTAATAAGCGTTTTTTATGATTTTAAACTCTAACTCTGGGAAGGCTAGTGATTTTATCCCTGTCCGTCTGAATAACTATTAGTGCTTGTAGTCTTACACGCGTGATGGCAGCATTTGTGTATCGCGCGAAGCGTGTTTAGTGTTCGGCTTTCTGCCTCTCCCTTCTCGCTATCCTTTTGTCCATCTGTCTTTTGATCTTGGTAACATAGTGTAGAAAAAGACATGAATGGAATTTAAAATTTAGGTCAACTTGCATATTTCAAGGTTTTTCTTAGAAAGGCAGCACATTTTATTGTGTGTTTGGGAAACGCGTGTATGTTGCAGAAGGCCTTTAATATCAACGTGAAACGTTACAATTTGCATACGCAGTAGAAAACAAGGGGATTTCGAGTACCGTCATTGTGACCCATGGTAGAATTTAAAAGGATGTAATATGATGGACCGAATAACAATATTCAGTACACGGCAGATCTGTATCAAAATGTATTTACTTAATTAATACGTATTATATATTATATATTTATTTGGAGAGAAACACACACAGGCGGGCAGACAGACAGACATGCAGACAGAAAACATATGGACATATTGAAAAAAAGAGCTCGTGGAGTTAACTGGACATAATGATGAAGCGAAACTTGATAGGAAAGAAGAGTCACAACCTAATTACCGACTCCATTCACAGTATCTAATTATAATATGTCGTAAATATTATAATATGTAATAAAATATGTTGATGAGTACAAACATCATCATTAGAACCTACATTCAATATTATACTCGTATATTTATTTGAAGAGAAACACACAGACAGGAGGACAGGCAGCCAGACAGACAGAGAAAACATAATGACATAGTGAAATAATTGACTGATTATTGTATTGTTATCGAAAATACACAACTATGTCAAGTTTCTGAACTATTGCTCATCTGGAAGGGATTGAAAAATCGATTACAAGATTTGAAGGTGACATACAAGTGAAGTTAAATAAAAGCGTGTAATAAAAAGAGCTGGTGGAGTTAACTGGACATAATGATGGGGCGAAACTTGATAGGAAAGAAGAGTCACGACAAAATTACCGACTCTTTGCGTTCAACAAAGTTAAACATTATCTTTAACCCAGACGTCACATCTGATAGTTCAACAACAAAGTCGGCGGAACAGAACAAAGGTAAACACCTGTCCAACCAGGCCTACACAATGTAGATCATTGTCTGTTGCCGTGCCAGCCTAGTTAAGATTCTGTTCTGTTTACCTGGAGTGTATAAACACGTCAGATTAAAGCATAGCATAGGTTGTCCTGGTCTCGCTGCCATAAAGGAGTGTGCTGGTGACGCAGGCGTTATATACCGCAGCTTTGGTCTTCGTTGTGAGTTTGGAGTTTCCCCAAACACGCGATGTGAGGCGGGCAAAGGTAGCTGCAGCTTTGCCAATGCGGCTGTCGATTTCTGTGTCCAGTGAGAGTTTGTCATTGATGGTAGACCCTAGGTATGTGAAGTGGTGCACCACTGCCATTTCATAGTTATCGATAGTGATAACTGGTGCAGCACCCACATCCTGACTCAGCACATTCATTTTCTTTAGACTTATTGTGAGGCCAAAGTCCTTGCATGCTTTACTGAAGCGATTCATCAAGCTCTGAAGCTCCTGTTGGCTTTGAGTGACGACTGCAGCATCATCAGCGAACAACAAGTCTCTTATAGTGACCCTTCTGATTTTTGTTTTTGCCTTCAGCCTTGAAAGATTAAACAGACGGCCATCTGACCTAGTGTGAAGGCATATTCCTTCAGTTGCATCTCTGAATGCATGTTTCAGGAGTAAGGCAAAGAAGATCCCGAAGTGGGTCGGAGCCAGAACACAGCCTTGTTTAACGCCACTTCGTATGTCAAAGGGTTGTGATGTGCTTCCAGCATATTGGACTGTTCCCTTCATGTCGTCATGGAATGGCTTTATCATTTCCAGCATTTTAGAAGGGCAGCCTATTTTCAGGAGGATTTTGAAGATTCCATCCCTACTAAACAGGTCAAATGCTTTTGTGAGGTCTATAAAGGCGATATATAAAGGCCTTTTCTGCTCTCTTGATTTTTCCTGAAGCTGGAGGAGAGAGAAGACCATGTCTGTTGTTGATCTACCAGCTCGGAATCCACACTGTGACTCTGGATATATGCGATCTACCAGCTCGAAATCCACACTGTGACTCTGGATATATGCGCTCAGCTAACTTGTGTAGTCGCATTAAGATGACTTTGGCAAAAACCTTACCAACAATACTAAGAAGAGAGATGCCTCTGTAGTTATTGCAATCACTTCTGTCTCCTTTTTTTAATACAGTGTTACAATCTTGGCATCTCGCATGTCTTGAGGAATAGTTGTCTCTTCCCAGCACTGGCACAGCATCCTATGCAGGGATGTAATAGCGTGCTCTTACAGCATTTGATTAAATCAGGAGGAATCCCATCACTGCCTGGTGCTTTGCCAGAGGCCAAGCTATCAATGGCCTTGCTGAGTTCCTCTAATGTTGGTTCGGCATCCAGCTCCTCCATAGTTGGCAGACATTTGACAGCATCAAGGGCTGCAGGTGTAACGGTATTTTCTCTAGCGTAAAGCTGAGAGTAGTACTCGACCCACCTCTCCATCTGCTTACCCTTATCGGTTAGCTTCTCTCCGCTGATGGTTTTTAGCGGTGCCGTCTTACTTTTTTGGGGGCCAAGTGCTTTCTTTATACCGTCATACATTTGTCTAATGTTGCCTGTTTGCGCTGCGGTCTGGATGCTCTCACTGAGCTGGAGCCAATAGTCATTTGCACAGCGTCGAGCAGTTTGTTGAACTTTGCTTCTCGTAGCCTTCAGGATCTGTAGGGTTCTAGCACTCGGTGAACGTTTGTATTCATTCGCAGCACTGCGCTTAGCTTCAATGACAGGTGCCATCACATCTGATGAAGCATCAAACCAGTCATTTGACTTTGCCGTTTTCTTACCAAAGGTGGCAAGTGCAGTACTTTGAATGGCGTTCCGTAGATGCTCCCAGTTCTCTGTAATAGTATCACCATGCTGAGGGCTACTGAGCACTTTATTGAAGGTCGCAGTAAATTGAGCGATCATGACAGGGTCTGACATTTTGCTGGTATCAATGCACGGTTTCCCTTCATGTCTGACACTATAGAGTTTTCTTGGTTGTGCTCTGATTTTGCAGCAAACCAAGGAGTGATCTGTATCACAGTCTGCACTATGGTACGAGCGAGTGAAGAGCACAGACCTGAGAAGTGGCTTTCTGACGAGAATCAGGTCCAGTTGGTGCCAGTGTTTGGATCGTGGGTGTCTCCATGACACATTATGCTGGGGTTTTGTTTGAAAGTAGGTGTTGGTCACGCAGAGGTCATGGTGGACACGCAACTCTAAGAGCCGTTGTCCATTTTCATTCATCTTGCCAATACCAAACCTGCCCAGACATGAAGGCCATGAAACACTATCGGCACCCACTCTAGCGTTAAAGTCACCAAGGAGAACAAGCTGTTCTTGCCTATGTATGCTTTTGATGATGCTGCTAGATTCTCGTAGAACTCATCTTTAGCTTCTGAGGCAGAGTACAGAATAGGAACATACACACTGACAAGGGTGATGGGACCTGTGTTAGTTTGCAGGCGGAGTGTTAACAGGCGTTCTGATCCATTCTTACCTGGTTCAACAATTTTGGTTAGCGTGTTCTCTAGTTTTATTAGGATCTTTCCCTTGCCAATAAAATGTGTAGTCCGTCTCGCACACCGTTCCAGAGCCCGCCAGGCGCGTTTCCTGAAGTGCAGCTATATCCACCTGAAGTCGTTTAAGCTCATCATTAATTATGGCTGTCTTCCTTACATCGTTTACGTCCTGTAGATTTTCAGATAGTCCAGCCAACATAGTCCTGACGTTCCAGCATCCAAATCTGAGTTTGCTATTTCTATTATTACGATAATTTTCTATATGCATCATAGAAATCGAAGCACAAAACTTGTTCTAACTGTTCCCTTAACTATAAGTTTTGGCGGGAGTTGCCCAGCAACGCTAACTAGAGGACTACGTCACCTCATTTGCATGAGCTTATTTAAATTCTATGATAAGTAGGTAACGATAGTTGTAGCTAATGAAATAAATCTTTACAATTTGTATAACCAATGAAAAATGCTCTAAGTCTTTTAGTAAACGAATATATTTTCTTAGTCAGTTGTATCTAGAGAGCCATAGTACAAGGACGTGATTCTATCTGGTGATGTAGCAACCAGGCGCTCACCCAGACTGTCACAAAAGTCCGGCTCAGTAGTCGAGAATCTCAAGACATTTGTTATACTGTGGTTTACAGTTTATTGACAAGAGTTTTAACCTCATCGCCAAGAACAAGATTTTGTGTGAAATCGTATTTTTGACTTTTGTACGTAAGTAGACCGTAGTGCTGACTGCCAATCGATGCTGACTGTATAATTATTACTTTCAGCTAGAAAAGTTGTAGCTATGAACCAGTGTAGCAACGAAATAGCAGAGATAAGCAAACTGATAGGATTAGCCATTGATGAAGTAGAGGTTCCTCCAAGTGGAGCGCCCAAATCCTTAATAGACACTGCTGAAGTATTAGTGGATGGAGACAGCATAAAGAATCTAATTGAGTACTATGTGACAGTGCCGGTGTTTCTTTTATATATCACAATGCTACTACTGTTACTATACTAGGTGACTGAGGCAGGCCTAGTTTATAATTCAAGTGGTCAAATTCTTTTCCTTTGACTTATCTTCCAAGTTAGAGCTATCTCTTTGACTGGCCCTTTTCGCCAGAGATGGTGATTCCTGGATGAGATAAGGTTCGTCTTTTCTTCAACCCAGACCACATTCTTCTCTCCTAGGTGTTGAATAGCGACTGATACGTATAGGGTGTTCCTATTATTTCTATCCTTACTCACTTCTAATAACTCTCCATTCCTTAATCCCTTCACACATCAAAGCAACAGGAGTGATGTGATTCAACTTCAAAAACAACTTTTATTTACATGAGTTACTTTCCAAGTTCTTCAAACATAATTCATCAGACATCTCAAAGTATAGGTCTATTTTGTCTCCTCTGCAACCTCTTACTCATTTCTTTATATACCTATTCTACTAAAGTTCATTCTCAAAGTCTACTAATTTCCCTCATGATTATTATAAGTTCTGCCAGATCCTTGAGATCATTTTATCTCCTATCTCAACTTGGTTGGGCTTACTCCTTTAAATGCAGAGTTTTTTTTTCCATATCATAATAACTGTTATACCTGTGAAAAATCAAACAATGTCTACTACTCATATGGTATCCACCATACTTACTCTGACATGAGAGAGCGCAGAATAAACTCTGTAGATGTTTGAGCACTTCCAGCTTTTACTTCTTACTATAGCCATAGACTATGACTCTCTTTCATAGTCATGACAGCTAATCCTGCATATTTTTTTTTACAGGTTATCCACTCTGTACTTAGTCGAAGATTCAACTTCTATATTCACTCTGTTCAACCGCTCCCTTAAATCTGTGCAGTATTATCCTCATGTAGTCTCTTGGCTATAATTCTGAAAACATTTTCTCTAACTAAAATTGGTGCCTGTCAAAATTCATCTTCATAATTATCTTCTGTCAACACCGCTCTGGCGACCGGGTGATTCAGGATCAAACCCGGGCGACGGCATTTGAGGATTTTTCGTCGACCGGGAATTGGACTGGATTAACTCGAGACCTGGCGAGGACATTTGAAGGAGTGTCGTCGACCAGGGATTGGCGGCTCCTGAGCCGACCCAGCTGCAATGGGTACCTCCGAAATCGGAGAGTATTTGCCTGAATGGCGAGGGACACCTGTCTCTGTACAAGTAAAAAGGGATACTCACGTAAAATCAATGTCAGGTTAGACATAGTAATAACCTGAGATTTCGCCTCGAGTATTAGCGGGCGTACGCAAAAAAAAAAAAAAAAAAAAAAATCTTCTGTCGCTCGCTCCTTTAAATGTGAGCGTCATTACCCTGTGACAATATGTGGACTGTATTTCTGAAGCATGTCTCTCTTCATATAGTTATGCATAATAAAAGTCAAAAGTCATCTTACCGTAATTACACAGAAGTCCGTTACTTATCACAGCCCTACTAGCACACCTATGAGCTAGTCCTAGGTTTAACAGCACAAATTATCAATCAAATCTAAGTGTTCTCCTGAATACCTATCACTACATTTCTATGTCTAGCTAATTCTGTAGACCTTCTGCAAACCGCAGGTTTCACACTTCTTGAGCGCCCAGCGTGGCACGTCTACCCTGGTTGAGGTTTCTGGTCAGACTGTCTTCTCTCTGTCCTTCTATTCCTATCCCGTGATTCGGTCCTTGTTTTAGTTAATATGATTGGTCCATTGTTCAGTTCACTCACCTATCGCCACCTGCACGCTTAATTCTTTGCTGTCAACCCCGTGAACTGTGCTTCATAACTGTTTATTTCTAGTCACTATTTTCACGTGCGTTTTATTCTGCTCTCCGTTCTCTTAACTGTAAAGGGCGCTAATAATATTGTTATCTCCCTTAGTGGTTTATGCTCAGACGCTATGTTCTGCTACTTCAATCCTATTAAAAACAATCGTTATGCTAATTTTATAAACCAGAATTATGTTCACCTAGGAAATATTAAAGTCTAAAATAGTTATCTCCCTTACCATCTAAGCACAATAGTGCTGTTTCTTGTCTCCCATCTATAAGACAAATAGTCCACTTTAATAAATTATTTACATTTTCAAAACCATTTTCTCATACCCTGTTATTTTATTAACCCCAAATTACTGTTAATCTTTACTTAAACTCAGCTCAAATAACGCTGTGAAACCCCACGGCCTAATATCTGGTTTTTGGCTGGGATCATGTGTCTACACACAGGGACCAGTAGTGACATTTATGTCATGAGGTCCTTTGTGTGAAAACATAGAAGATCACTACAATGACACATGGTGTCATTGGGTCTTCGTGTGTTGTGACATGTGGTCTTGACCAGAGCCGGGTATGGGCAGGGGCCAATGCAACCTCATGCGAGGAAAAAATATGCAACCTCGTGCGAGGAATAATAAAAAAAAAAAAAAAAAAAAAAAAAGAAAAAAAAAAAAAAAAAAAAAAAGGCCTAATATCTGGCATTTGGCTAGGATCATGTGTCTAGACGCAGGGACCGGTACAGTGACATTCATGTGTCATTAGGTCCCTTGTGTGAGAACACAGAAGATCACTACAGTGACACAGTTTGTCATTGGGTCTTCTTGTGTTGGGACATGTGGTCTTGACCAGGGCCGGGTTTGGGCGGGTACTAATGCGACCGCATGCGAGGAAAAAATATGCGACCTCAAGCGAGGGAAAAAAAAAATAATATCTGGCTTTTGGGTGGGATCATGTGTCTAGACACAGGGACCGGTACAGTGACATTCATGTGTCATTAGGTCTCTTGTGTGAGAACACAGACGATCACTACAGTGACACAGTTTGTCATTGGGTCTTCTTGTGTTGGGACATGTGGTCTTGACCAGAGCCGGGTTTGGGGCGGGGACAATGCGACCTCATGCGAGGAAAAAATATGCGACCTCAAGCGAGGAAAAAAAAAAAAAAAGACATTCATGTGTCATTAGGTCTCTTGTGTGAGAACACAGAAGATCACTACGGTGACACATGTTGTCATTGGGTCTTCTTGTGTTGGGACATGTGGTCTTGGCCGGGTTTGGGCAGGGCTAATGCGACCTCATGCGAGGAAAAAATATGCGACCTCAAGCGAGGAAAAAAAAAAAAAAAGACATTCATGTGTCATTAGGTCTCTTGTGTGAGAACACAGAAGATCACTACGGTGACACATTTTGTCATTGGGTCTTCTTGTGTTGGGACATGTGGTCTTGACCAGGGCCGGGTTTGGGGCGGGGACAATGCGACCTCATGCGAGGAAAAAATATGCGACCTCAAGCGAGGGAAAAAAAAAAAAAAAAAGGTCTCTTGTGTGAGAACACAGAAGATCACTACAGTGACACAGTTTGTCATTGGGTCTTCTTGTGTTGGGACATGTGGTCTTGACCAGAGCCGGGTGTGGGGCGGGGACAATGCGACCTCATGCGAGGAAAAAATATGCGACCTCAAGCGAGGAAAAAAAAAAAATTATCCGGCCTTTGGCTAGGATCATGTGTCTAGACACAGGGACCGGTACAGTGACATTCATGTGTCATTAGGTCTCTTATGTGAGAACACAGAAGATCACTACGGTGACACAGTTTGTCATTGGGTCTTCTTGTATTGGGACATGTGGTCTTGACCAGGGCCGGGTTTGGGCGGGTACTAATGCGACCTCATGCGAGGAAAAAATATGCGAACTCAAGCGAGGAAAAAAAAAAAAAAAAAATATCTGGCCTTTGGCTGGGATCATGTGTCTAGACACAGGGACCAGTGCAGTGACATTCATGTGTCATTAGGTCGCTTGTGTGAGAACACAGAAGATCACTACAGTGACACAGTTTGTCATCGGGTTTTCTTGTGTTGGGACATGTGGTTTTGACCAGAGCCGGGTTTGGGCGGGGACAATGCGACCTCATGCGAGGAAAAAAATATGCGACCTCAAGCGAGGAAAAAAAAAATATCTGGCCTTTGGCTAGGATCATGTGTCTAGACACAGGGACCGGTACAGTGACATTCATGTGTCATTAGGTCCCTTGTGTGAGAACACAGAGGATCACTACAGTGACACAGTTTGTCATTGGGTCTTCTTGTGTTGGGACATGTGGTCTTGACCAGAGCCGGGTTTGGGCGGGGACAATGCGACCTCATGCGAGGAAAAAATATGCGACCTCAAGCGAGGAAAAAAAAAAAAAAAAAGTCTAGACACAGGGACCGGTACAGTGACATTCATGTGTCATTAGGTCCCTTGTGTGAGAACACAGAGGATCACTACAGTGACACAGTTTGTCATTGGGTCTTCTTGTGTTAGGACATGTGGTCTTGACCAGAGCCGGGTTTGGGGCGGGGACAATGCGACCTCGTGCGAGGAAAAAATATGCGACCTCAAGCGAGGAAAAAAAAAAATATCTGGCCTTTGGCTGGGATCATGTGTCTAGACACAGGGACCGGTACAGTGACATTCATGTGTCATTAGGTCTCTTGTGTGAGAACACAGAGGATCACTACGGTGACACATTTTGTCATTGGGTCTTCTTGTGTTGGGACATGTGGTCTTGACCAGAGCCGGGTTTGGGGCGGGGACAATACGACCTCATGCGAGGAAAAAATATGCGACCTCAAGCGAGGAAAAAAAAAAAATATCTGGCCTTTGGCTAGGATCATGTGTCTACACACAGGGACCAGTAGTGACATTTATGTCATGAGGTCCTTTGTGGGAAAACACGGAAGACCACTGCAATGACACATGGTGTCATTGGGTCTTCTTGTGTTGGGACATGTGGTCTTGACCAGAGCCGGTTATGGGTAGGGGCCAATGCAACCTCATGCGAGGAAAAAATATGCAACCTTATGCGAGGAATATTATTAAAAAAAAATATCTGGCCTTTGGCTAGGATCATGTGTCTAGACACAGGGACCGGTACAGTGACATTCATGTGTCATTAGGTCCCTTGTGTGAGAACACAGAGGATCACTAGGTGGCACATTTTGTCACTGGGTCTTCTAGTGTTGGGACATGTGGTCTTGACCAGAGCCGGGTTTGGGGCGGGGACAATGCGACCTCATGCGAGGAAAAAATATGCGACCTCAAGCGAGGGGGAAAAAAAAATATATCTGGCCTTTGGCTAGGATCATGTGTCTAGACACAGGGACCGGTACAGTGACATTCATGTGTCATTAGGTCCCTTGTGTGAGAACACAGAGGATCACTACAGTGACACAGTTTGTCATTGGGTCTTCTTGTGTTGGGACATGTGGTCTTGACCAGAGCCGGGTTTGGGCGGGGACAATGCGACCTCATGTGAGGAAAAAATATGCGACCTCAAGCGAGGAAAAAAAAAAAAAAAATCTGGCCTTTGGCTGGGATCATGTGTCTAGACACAGGGACCGGTACAGTGACATTCATGTGTCATTAGGTCTCTTGTGTGAGAACACAGAGGATCACTACGGTGACACATTTTGTCATTGGGTCTTCTTGTGTTGGGACATGTGGTCTTGACCAGAGCCGGGTTTGGGGCTGGGACAATGCGACCTCATGCGAGGAAAAAAATATGCGACCTCAAGCGAGGAAAAAAAAATATAAAAAAATAATAATATCTGGCCTTTGGCTAGGATCATGTGTCTAGACACAGGGACCGGTACAGTGTCATTAGGTCCTTTGTGTGAGAACACAGAAGATCACTAGGTGACATATTTTATCATTGGGTCTTCTTGTGTTGGGACATGTGGTTTTGACCAGAGCCGGGTATGGGCAGGGGCCAATGCAACCTCATGCGAGGAAAAAATATGCAACCTCATGCGAGGAAATTAAAAAAAAAAAAAAAAAGGTGACAACTACGAGGAATAAATTAACGAAGCTACAAGGCTGAAAATGCGGAGTAGCATTGCCAAAAATGTCAATAATATTGAAAGATATACAGACAAAATTAGAGGAACTGAAGAAGATGATTTCGTTGATGCACCTTGATAATATACATGAAACTGTTTGTATTCCTTCAAGTTGAATAAAGGTTGATATGATCACTTGGCAGTTATCAACTATATAAGGTTTGCTGTTTTTTTTTTTTTTTGGAATTACTGTTGGAGAATTAAAACGACATCATCACACAACTGTAAGCAAGGGTGAATTAAGAACCTGGAAATTATAAAGTCATTTAGGAAGTTAACACCTCAGGCGATAGCCTGTACCAAGACCTAAAAGATGACCAAGTAACAGAAGATTGAAAGTAGTTATACAGATATACTGCAATCATCATAACAATCTGAAAAACTATGCAATCACCTAATTATATTTCACATATATGGGCACACATGGTCATTCATGGTAATGTAACCAGGCCGGTTACAATTGTGATGAGATATATTTCATCTTGGCACATAACACTTCTTTTGCCAAGACATGAAATGAGAACGTATTAAACGACAATATAATGAAAAGATCACTTAGTACTAACAGGAGTGAAAAGGCATGATAAACTCACTAGCAGTATACTTAGAATGCGGGGTCGAAAATAAAATGGATGTCACCGAGTCAATAGGAAAAGAACGATGGCAAAATAATCAGATGATAACAGAGAGATAATAAGTGGGTTGGCACGACAAGATGGTGGAGAACAACAGAAAGCTACAGACTTTCATAAATGGGTGCTTGCGTAGAATAGGAGGACTGAAATGGCATGGCAAAGTCACACGTGTGGAACAAATGACAAGGTCACAGATGTGAAACTGATAAGAACCAGACGTGCCAACGGAACAAGAGATGAGAAGAGGACGATGGCGATGGATAGGACACACATTGAGGAAACTTGTTGATAGCATTACAAGGCAGTCCTTGTTCTGGAATTCCCTGGGTGAAAGAGGCAGAGGTAGACCAAATAACACATGGAGAAGAGAGCTGGAGTCAGAAGTGACAACGATCAGGAAGACGTGGAAATAACGAGCTGGTGGCACGTGATAGGAAGACTTTGCATGTATTTGTTGCTGTGCTCCTTGAGAAACTAGAGGGTATTGATTGATTTATTGAATGATTGATGACAAGATGGATAGGAAACATCGAGTCTCTAAGTCAAGGAATAAAAAGAAAAAAGAAAGGTATTGAGGGATTAGGTGATTTTGTTTCTTGTTGTGGCATTGAAGCTTTTTTTCCCTTCAAGTTTTTACAGCACGAGGTTCTTAGCTGGACTTACGCTATAGGCCCATTTGATTGTCCCGCGAGGGCTTCGGACCCATATGATTGTCCAGTGAAGGCTACGGACCTGGTGAGGTTTTCGTAGTCCATATGTATTAGGACAGGTGAATAGAATTTGGTGTCATCCCAGGCACCCCCGGGTGTTACTACCTGTGACCGGATGGTCATAGGAAAAAATACGATAGTAAATAATAACATCCCTGTATTTGAATTAATGGTTATAAGATAATAAAAGAAAGTACAGTAGAACTCCATTTATCCGAACCCCATGGGACCGAGCATCGTTCGGATAATCAAATGTTCGGATAATTGGATTACATAATGTATCGAGTACATGTACACATATTTCTAAAAATAATTAACCATCACAAGGAAATTACACTATAAAACATATTTACTTGTACTGTAATAATCATACCCACACTGTATTAGATCACTGTATCACCAAAATCTTTCATTACACTGCAGTGCATGTACTACTTGTATTAATTATTTTTTTTAAGAAAGAGAAATGTTTTCAAAATAACATTACAAACGATTCAAAACCAGGTGCATCTTACGTATACATGTGTATCCCACTATTTAAAATAATGAGGAATCCTCTTTTGCACCAAACTGGATAGTGTCCTTTTGGCTGCTAAGTCCCGCATTCTCTTCAACAGAAGAAGCTGTATAGGACAGCTGTCATCTTCTTGCTCGTACCAAGCCATCGCTGTTTCTAGTGCTATAAAGGCCTCTTCAGGACTTGGTCGACGTTTTGGGTTTTCTTCATAATCTACAAGTACATCATGTACTTCTAAGGTGTCTTCATCATCGGTCACTACATGTATTTGGTTTTCTTCTTGCACAAAAGACAAAATTTCTTCGTCATTCAAAAACTGAAAACCAGAATCATTATCATCTTCTAGCCACAAGTGTGCATCATCTTTGTCACAGGCCGAAAATCCGGGCATTGCTTGAAACAGTTCCACAACTTCATTTATACAATCATCATTTGTGTCCACTACAGTAGTTTCATTTCCTCCTTTTTTCCCTAGCAATCTATTCCAAGCCTTGTTGAGATTATCTTGTGACAGGGTGGTCCAAGCATCAGCTAACATATATCAGCAGTCTTTGAGATTAAGCTTTTTGGAAAACGCCACCACACTTTCTTCATCTTCAGCCAACAATAAACGACGCATGACTTCCTTCTTGTACATCTTTTTAAGCTTTGCTATAACACCCTGATCCATTGGTTGAATCAGTGCTGTTACATTGAGAGGCAGAAAAATTACTTTAAAATTTGCATCAACTGCATTCAATGTATCCGTCTCTGGATGAGATGGTGCATTGTCCAGTAGAAGAATTACTTTTCCAGTTTTCTTTTCTTGTTCTCTCAACCTCTTCACATTTGGGATGAACTGATTTGTATACCAATCAAGAAATATTTCACTATTCATCCAAGCACTCTTCTGTGCTTTGTAGCACAATGGGAGACATGTCACATTCTTTAAACAACGTGGTTTTTTGGCTTTACCGATCATTAGCACCGGTAAACGATGACTTCCACTGGCATTCGCGGCTACCAAAATTGTTACTCTCTCTTTGCACTTTTTAAACACAGGGGAAGCTGCTTCGCGCTGAGATGCAAGTGATTTTTGAGGCAATGATTTCCAGCATAAGCCAGTCTCATCGGCATTATACACATCGAGTGAATAACCTTCTTCCAAAAAAAGCCAAGAATGTTTCTTTAAAATTTTCAGCGGCAGTTGCATCGCTAGATAAGGATTCCCCTTGGATCTCCAATTCTCGTATGCCATGACGAGATTTAAAGTTTCTTAACCATCCCTGGCTAGCCTTAAAGTCAGGAGGACAGTCAAGTTGATTGTTGAACTGAAGTGCCTTTTCACACAATAGAGAACCAGAGATAGTTTCCCCTTTGCTTCTTCTTTGCACAAACCATATATACAAAGCCTCTTCCAATTTCAAATCTTTCGCATGTCTCATGGTTTACGTTTCTTCGACCCATTTTCACTATCCAATTTCGATGCAAAACTCATAATTTTATCCTTGTTACTTTTGATGTCAGAGACGGTAGCTTTCCCAACATTGAAAATCCTCGCAAGTGAAGACACAGTTTCACCTTTTCCCAGTCTCTTGATAATTTCTGTTTTCGTTTCAATTGACAAAACATTGCGGTTCCTTTTATATGCTTTAGGCCTTCTGGAAGATGCCATATCGCACAGAGAAATACTTGCACACCAAAATTATTCTGCTGTAGTAGCAGACACAATTATTTTAAGTTGAACTGTCTGATTAGCCAGTGTTCTGCCTAGAACGCACACGTACACTAGATTGGTAAACCAGATATTAACTGACTTTATGATCTAACTGACTTCCTGTACGTAAGCGACCGACCATTAGCCCATTCCATCCTCTACAAATTGTTCGCACACATTTGAAGCTTGCAGCATCAAAAGATTCAAAAATAAAGTCTAACATGACTGGTGGCGCCTGATTTTTTTCTCTCGAAAAAGTGTTCGGATAATTGGATGTTCGGATAATTGGGGTTCGGATAAATGGAGTTCTACTGTATAATAACGTTAGATATAACTCACGTTAAGAACTTTATAGGAAACAGACTATAAGAAATACAAGCCGTGGCTTAAACAAGTTAACGTTTTACAGTAGAAACGGACTATAGAAGAAAAAAAAAACCACGCCACAGTTTAATCGAACAAAGGGTTTTAATCGATTGATCGAACATAATAAGATTAATCTGTAATCACCACTAATGAAGATCACACCATGCAACCTAAGTCCGGTAACTAAGAATCTGGGTTGCCCTATCCTCAAGTAGTTTACCATCTCTGGCGATAAGCCAGCACCAACTTGAAGGAATCCTCATCAAGTGTAATCACCTCCCCGGTTACATAGACCTTAATTGGTCCCCATTACATACCCTCTTCCCCATTGTTAACAACATGACAGGTGTGAGAGACTGTTGTGTTGGGGACAGAGGAGGGTGGCACACACACACACATTCACACACTTGATTTACTCTTCTTGGACGAAATGATGCATATTCAGACATCGGAAAACAAAATGATCTTGAATAGCTACACTATATATCCTAACTATAACCTAAGCAGATGTTGAACGGGATATTTGTTCATCAGTATAAAAAATAAAAAAAAAGCAGTAATGACTTGATGTAGTAAATATGACATTTTCGCTTGCGAGTTATAGAATATCTCTGTTTACGTTTGTTGTTGTTTTTCATGGCGTCCTTGCCGAAGCAGTTACAACTAGTCACTGAATGCGAGTTTTCCGTGCCCAGCTTATACGCTGAATATATCAACAAAACAACAAACATTTGTATTCAGCTGTAACGATGTGAAAACGCGCGCCCTTACCGTTCCGCTAAGTAGGTGTTTGGTCCTTTGTGGTATCAAAATCTGGCGATAACTGGTTTTGACAACTGGGTTAGATTTAATAAATAAAAGTAATTTGGCTAGTAGATTTATTTGATGCTGTGCTTTCTTGCAAGAATGATGTCCATTTAATGTCGCAGCCGCACGCAAAATTGGATGTCGCAGGATTACGTTCACAGTGGATACTCATGTATGTACAAGTATATATGTACGTACGTCGATTATGTGTACCGGTATGTCATGTATGTTGCGCAGATGTGTAAACCTTCTTACAACACGCTCTCGAGTTAGAATTTTAATATATAGTCGTCACATGCTTTCTATTGTTCTATATTCAGAGGGATTTTCATTACTGTAATATTCTTCTTGTTTTCCTATGATCACTTTGTGTCTTCTCCTCCTATATATATATATATATATATATATATATATATATATATATATATATATATATATATATATATATATATATATATATATATATATATATATATATATATATATATATATATATATATATATATATACACACACACACACACACACGCGCGCGCGCGCACACACACGCGTACACACACATACATATATATGAGCGATGAAAACATGTTTGTTGCTGTTGTGGTCTGGGATAATGATAATTCCAGGTTAACTTGAAACTATCCTCGTATTTATCTCACTATTTATCTCACTATTTATCTCGCTATTTATCTCACTATTTATCTCACTATTTATCACTGTGTATTACGTAATATAAACGATGGAGCTTATGCCTAAACTGAATGGGGCGCCCCTGACCAAAACGAGGCTATACACTGTATTTTTTAAAAAAAAGTTACCTACATCGTAGCCCCGGTTTTTATGCATTTCGTAAAAAGCATAAGCGTATTTTTTTTTTTTTTAAATGTAAAATGCTACTGCAGACACTTGCGGAAATTAAAGTTAGGCACACACGCTTCCTAGCTCAGTGGTCTATGGTTCGATCCACAGATGAGGTGGGATTTTTTTAGGCCGCAAACGGCTCCTGGGTCGACCCAGCCCCAATTGGGTACCAGAGCAACTCTGGGAAGGTTAAGCGGTCGGAGTGATGCTGACCACATCACCCCTAGTGTGCCGATGGTCAAGAAAATATGGCCCTAACACCATATTCCCAATATGCCTCAATTGGCGTGTAACGGGATCCTTACACACGGTTTGGGGGAGAGAATAAGGGGGACACCGTGAGACATCGCATACCCTGAAAAATCTCTTGAGCCGACTCTGTCTCAGTTGACGGAATAATTTAGTGTATTCTCCTTAAAATGTAGCCGGAAAGTTAATATAATTTCCTGCTTTCTGTTCTAACAAAGTGATGTATCTATTGTTTGTTATCCTCAGACTATGTTACTAAGTTAACAATGATTTGTCCAAGTTTTATCAACCTTGTCGTCGGAGCTAACATTAATTAATTAATTCATTTCCCTTCAGTTATTAGTGTCCGATTGACAGAGTGGTAGACGTTGGTGATATTATCATATCATTTCAATCTTTCTATTTTATACAAATACCCAGTTATGGAGCGTCCGATTGGCAGAGTGGTTAGAGGACTGGGTCTCTCGCATCAAAGGTGCTGGGTTTGAATCACGGTACCGACACGCTCCAATCTACCCGGCTGTCAATGGTTTCCTGACTTTGAGTTAGGGAAGGAAAAGGCAGCGAGGAAGGGAACTGCTCAACCCACCTATCGATGCTGGACCTAGTATGGTGAAGTCTCTAACACTTCAGCCTACGGCATTATCTGCTATGGGACAACCTTTGTCTACCCCAAGGAGAACGCGCCTTCAGTCACGTGTCATCAGCTCAAGGTATTTCGGTGTCTGCCTCATAATTTTTCTCTTCTTGTCTTCAGTTTTCTTCTCCATGTGTTTTTTTAAAATAGGGATACCTCTTTTTTCTCTTATCCCTGGGATTCCAGAATAAGGATTGCCTTATAATGCTATCAGCAGGTTTCCTCAATGTGTGTCTTATCTATTCTCGTCCCTTGTTCCACTGGCACTTTGTCTGGATGTTATCATCAGTGCGCCGTTGGTGATTTTACGAGTATCATACCATTTTCATATTTCTGTTTTATATCTTATTGTTATATAGAATCAGTCCTTATTTGGGATATATTAGATATCAATCTAATAGAATATTAGAGTGAGTCATGGACAATTCGTAAACAAGTTGGGAAGGCACTAGAGGCCACAGAGATGTGGTTTTACAGAAGAATGTTAAAAAAAACAATGGACAGCCACAACGAGTAATGAGGATGTCCTGAAAAAAGGCCAATGCGCAAAGGAAACTTATTTCACAAGTTAGAAAGAAGCAATCCACTTTTTTGGTGGGCATGTTACGAGAAGAGGAAAGCTGGAATATATCGTAACAACAGGTAAGATTGACGGAAAAAGAGATAGGGGAAGACAGAGATAACAAATACTGGACAGTTTGACATCGTGACATGGAAAGAAGTCAAAAACAGAATTGATAAATTGTACTGGAGACAGGAAGTTGCGGAGAGACATGATCTCATACGCCACTAGGCATGGTACATGAAGAATAAGAGAAAAATATACAAGTACCCATTTATGAAAGTCTAACCATCTTGGTTCTTGTTATCGTTTTTCACGTGTCAAAGCCATACAGCAGAACTGATTTGACATTTGCATTGAAGATTATTCTGTCTCTGTTGGACTTGATTGTAGCTATTTGTGATATTGTCACACTGTGTTTACTAATCTTGCAATGCTTCATACGAGTTTTTCAAATCTTTACGTCTCATTTAACAACATAAATAGAAAAAAATAGCTATAAATAACTAGTGCATCGCTGCCATATTTTATGGAAAAAATAGGGCTATTCAGACATTCAATGAAACCACTTCGATGAAAAGCACCCATTATGCCTGCCGTGTTGTCTAACGCACAGCGGATTCTATGCACTTTGCATGTCCTTGGTCATGTTTTGATGTTTCAGAAAAAACAAAACAAAATAAAGGCAGCGCCCTAGTAGATACTGCAGAAGGGGAATGAAATGTTAGAGACTTAACTTGTATTAGGTGTCAGATTTATGATATGTGGGTGACCAGCTCTTTTCCTTGCTGTTTTTGGCATCGTATGTGGGAGTGGTTACAGCGCTTGCTTATCAGGCAAAGGGACTGTGTTTGAACCCAGGTCGCATAATGCTGCAATCCACCCAGTTTGTAAAAATGTGTACCTGATTACTGTTGAGTTAGGGAAAACACACGCAGTAAGGAAGGGAACAGGTCACCTTCACCTTGTGGTGAAGTGGGATGTTATAAATATTTATAGGGGACTTAGTGTACTGACTGAGATCAGCTGTGAAGGTATATATATCTAATAAGAGTAGTGTATTATATATAACCTTACTTGCTGCCACATATGTATACCTCAGTCAGAATTATTCTGGAATAGTGTGATGACTACGTTGTATGTCTAGGGTATGTGTATGATGAAGTGTAAGTCATAACAACAACAGACAGATAAACAATTTAATTTATTCCACCACACTTGACAACACTGTGACACTCACATACATATAACACTCTAAAGGATATCTTAAAGGAGTCACTGATAACTTTTCAAATAACAATATGTATTCATTGCTGTTATGAATGAATATGTGTCCTGATTCAAATACAAAGGGAACCAGGAATCACAATCAATTTTACTTACAAGTTATATGTACAGAATTTATCAATATGAATATTGTAATGACATATATTATTAAAAGTATCCTATGTGTGTCAGTTGTGTAGTAGTAATATGAGGTAATACTGGTTTTGTTTTGTTCAAGCTCTGTTGGTATTTGTCATCATGACTTCAATAGTTTGTCTTTATGGGAACTATTATTGGAGATGTTCTCAGTTCCTGATATTAACACAATTTAATTCCCCTCTTAATGTTATTTTTACAAGGTCATTTTAAGCTGGGGGTACATAATTTTGAGCTCAGCTGGCCACATCAGCTTATCTTGCGTGATGTCGGCAGGAACAGACTCCTCTGCTCGATTCTCCCCTCGGCTCTGGAGACACCTCACTGATAGCTAAATGGACCAAGGAGTATGCTGTCCGACTCTGGATTCAGCAAAGCTCTGACCAGGTGCTGCTCAATACCATCAAGACCACGGTCCCTGAAAACAAGAAGGATGTACCTTCTACTTCATAACTAATTTATACTCTCTTTTTACACTGAGCACAGTACATCACAAACATTGAGTTCAGAGCGTTAGGCCAACTGTCAGCTTCATCTGAAATACTTTATACCAGTATTTACCTCCTTAATGGTTACTACGCCTCTGCACTTCCAGCATTATTTCTGTCTAATCAATAATCTAGGTGTCAGTGTACTGTTTGGCCATTCCATGCAGTTTTACTTTCCTCCGACACCTTCTGTTCAGGCGGGAGCATTATAGGCTTTACATCATGTTTGCTACTGAACTACACATATATACAGGCATAAATTAACAATTCACATTCAATTTTCATTAAAAGATACTGAATGTTTCAAGCTTACCACAATTCATGGAAACAAACACAGATACGTTGATTAGCAATGAATTCTGGCACAACTACTGGCACAAATTCCCATCTGCTTATGTTCCAGGCTTTTATTTAGCAAAAATATGAGCTGGCTTCAACGCACTGTTGCTTTATCAAGCTTATTTGACTAGTGGTCTCGAACTAACGCTCCTAAGTGAGTATATCAGCGAGTCTAGCCAATGGAGCCACGTTTCGACAAGTGTTTGAAAAAATTTTACCTTCCTACGTCTCCCCTAACAACCAAAGATAGTATTTATAGCCCGACTAATCGTGTGTAGCCTTACATATCATTCCAGCCAATCAGTTCAAATGTAACTTGTGGCCCATTTCCCGTACAATGGTGGATTTAAAAAAAATCTACCACTGAGCGATTCTGATTTTGGGTGTTGTCTGACAGCACCATCATTTTATTTTGGTATAACTTGTTAATTCCTAGACTATTTGCATAACGTTGTACATATTCTTTGTCAGCAAACCCTAAGGAACCCAAATATATATATTTAATAGAACTAATATGCTGCGTTCAAAATATGCAATTCCTTCTACCTCCTGTTTCGAAGATGTGCTGTCTGGGTACTGTAATGTTTTCAAACGTAAACCCATCTATTGTTATCTTTCCTAATAAGCGTTTTTTTGTGATTTTAAAAACCTAACTCTGGGAAGGGTAGTGAATTTATCACTGTCCGTCCGAAAAAGTTAGTGCATGTGGCCTTACACGCGTGATAGTAGTAATTGTGTATCGCGTTACGCTTGTTGGGGGTGGCATTAATAGCGAGACGCGTGTTTAATTTTGCATGCGTTCCTGATTTTATTCGCCCCTCTCTCTTTCTATTTGAGTCCATCTGTTCGTTCGTTTTGGTAACGTAATATAATTAATGTTAGGATTAATTTAGGTCATTACGCAGTCTGCCTCTCAATGTTTTTCTTAGAAATACAGCACACGTTTCATTGAAGAAAGCGGGTAATAATACAGTAGGCTTTTACTATCAACGTGAAAGCGTTACAATTTGCAGACGAAGCAGAAAACAAGGGGGATTTCGAGTACTGTCATTGTGACAGCACTGTTATTTTACCATTGCTCTTTTCTTTATTAGAATTTATTTGTTAAGCTTTACATTTACCTTTTAATTTATATATGTGGATTAGAATATTCCACGACATCTCCCCTCTTAAAACAGACATTATATGTCAGTCCTTTATTCTATATACACATAGAGAAATTTATTATTATTTCTGGGGTTTACGGTGATTCTCATCACACGGATGACGGCTTAAAAAATCCGCTCCCAAATTTGTTTTTCCAGATATATACTCAATGCTAAAATTATATGGAGCCAAAAGCAAGGACCATCGGAGTAACCTAGAGTTCTCATGCTTAGCCTGGGCTAGAAACGATAAAGGTTTGTGGTCTGTTTGCAACTTAAAGGCCTTCCCATACAGATAAATATTGAATTTCTTTATTGCCCATATTACTGCAAGACATTCTTTTTCGCTAGTTGAGTAATTGATTTCAGCTTTATTCAATTTTCTGCTAGCATATGCCACTGGGCTTAATTCCCCATCCAATGCATCGGATTTCTGTAGTAGAGTTGCACCTAACCCAATATTACTTGCATCCGTCCTTACTATGAATTCTTGACTTAAGTCAGGTAATTTCAAAATGGGTTTACTTGTGAGCTTTTCCTTCAATTCTTGGTAAGTCATTTCACATTGTGGTGTCCATGTAATGCGATCTGGATGTCCTTTACGTGTCAAATCAGTTAACGGTGCACATATGGAATTAAAGTTTTTGATATACTTCTGGTAGAAACCACATAATGAGACAAAGGATCTCACGTCCTTCTTGGTTTGTGGTCTCGGGGCTTTCTGTAGTTTCTCTAAATTCTTTGGGTCAGGGGTCATGTTTCCCTGATAAACTGTGTGTCCCAAAAATTCCAATTCTTTACATCCAACGCAACATTTGGTTGGTCGGGCTGTTAAATTTGCCTCCCTAAGTCGATTAAACAGCATGTTCAGAGAGTCAATGTGTTCCTCAAATGTTTCTGTTGCTATCAGGATATCATCCATGAAATTTGTTATACATGGATTATTCAGAGGGTCCAATAATTTTCTCATCATTCTAGAGAAGACACTAGGCGCATTCTTCAATCCAAATGGCAATCTATTAAACTCATAGTGTCCTTCTGAGGTACTAAAAGCTAGGTATGGTCTAACCTCAGGCTTTACTGGAATCTGATAATATCCTTTACTCAGATCCACTTTGGAGAAATATTTAGCTTTATTTAGTCTGGCAAACAGCTGATTTGTATCCGGCAATGGATCCACCTGTCCTTCTGTAATAGCATTCAGTCTCCTGTAATCTATACAGAGTCTATGTTCTCCAGAGGGCTTCCTTAAGAGTACAACACCGGACTATACGAAGATTCACTGTGCGAAATAATTCCTTCCTTCAACAGATAGTCTATCTCTTCCTTCAAAGCTTTCTCCTTAGCAAACGGAATCGAATATGGTTTCATACAGACAGGTGTGGGGTCTATCAGTTTCATATCATATTCCAATAGGTTTGTATGCCCTGGTCGGTCTGTTAACACCTCTGCATGATTATTTAGAACCTGTTGCACTCTCTCTTTCTGAGTTTTCGTTAAATGTGTACTGATTTTCACCTGTGCTGCTGTCTCACAGGGGTGTAATGGATACTCAAATGATGAAAGTGGTTCCTTTTTCATCTCCATGGCGATGGACAAGGTCAACAAGTGTGTCTCTTCCTGATGTTCTCTTTCCAAATATTTCTTCAGGAGATTCACATGATAGATTTTTTTCTTTCCCCTTCTTATCTATCTTATAATTTGTTCTAGACACCTTCTCTAAAACTGTATATGGACCCTGCCATCCAATTTGTAACTTATTCTGACTCCCGGGCAAAAGAAGCAGTACTTTCTCTCCCACAGCCAAATTTCTGTCTTTCGCTTTCCTGTTATAATAAAAGGTAAAAAAGGAACCCGTTACACGCCCATTGAGGCATATTGGGAATATGGTGTTAGGCCCATATTATCTTGACCGTCGGCACACGAGGGGTGATGTGGTCGGCATCACGCCGGCCGCCTTAACCTTCCCAGAGTAGCTCTGGTACCCATTCGGGGCTGGGTCGACCCAGGAGCCGTTTGTGGCCTAAAAATTTTTCCGCCTCATCTGGGGATCGAACCATAGACCACTGCGCTAGGAAGCCAGTGCACTAACCACTATGCTACCGCGGCTCCCTGTTATAATAGGCAGCATGTTTCTTCCTGGCTTGTTTCAAATTTTCATTGGCAAGTTTCCAACCAGTTTTTAAACGAGTGGTCAGCTCATTCACATATTGGTATGAAGATGTAATGTTTTCCTCTGCCTTTTCATCAGTCCACGTTCTTAACAAAGCTACATATGGACCTTTAATTGTGTGGACCTATTTGTCCATGCACCGGTATGGTCTCTTCCACTCGAAGCTTTATAGTGATGATTTTTCCTCCCAGAATTATCATTCACAAAACGACCGCTACCAATTTTTCTTTTCTTGGGGCTTTCTCCCCACTTAAAATTCTTGATGAGAGATTTCCTCTCTACATCTTCTTCCTCCAGTTTGTTTAAGTCCGATTGAGGGATTTTCGGCTTATCCTGGGGTAAGACATCTCTTTGCACTCTCCGCATAGTGGCCATTGTAAAACAGTTAAGTGAAGCTTGTCCGTGAAAAGGGGCTTCCCATTCCATTTGGTCCACTTTATCAAATTTATATCTCTTTTATTATCAGGCCTAATTTTGCCCCGTGGCGTGTCCAGGTCCTGATCAATGTTCCCACTTGTGGGTGTTCCCTCATGTGCTATGCTACACCTTTCTACAAAATTCTCAATGTCCCATCTTGCTTTGGGCCAATAATAATTGTGAGCCACCTTTTGAATGATGGTACCTATTTTCTCATGGTCCCCATCTGGTTTCACATGTAGGCTCCTTATTAAGTCTGCCCTATATCTTTTTGGAAGAACCAGCTGTCCCTGACCTTTGGATCTAGCTCCAGTCTTCCTATACATCAACTTGTTTTTCATGTAAAAATCTCCCTTGCCTGGAGTTGTATGACAAGTTGACAATTTTCTGAAACAAGGCTTGAGTGTTTTGTCCTCAGCCTGTGCCTTCCTCATCTCTTCTGGAGTGGTATCTAACATAATATCCTCCTCCTGTCTTGAGGTCGACCTGACCTGAAGGGTTGCCATATACACAGGTTTCCTTCTGCACCGGTCAGTGTCATGATTGTTCATCTTACAATTTTTACACCACCTTTTTCCTTGGTTGAAAGATTTTCTTTCATCATATTTCCTTTCATCGAATTGTGGGTTTTTATTTTTATTTTCATACCGTGGCCTATCAAATTGGTGCTTACCTTTATTTTGATCCTTAGGATCAAATTTATTAAAGTTCTGTGGTGCCCTAAAGTTATCCACTTGTTTCTTTTTATTTCCTGTTACCTCTGCTTGAGCTGCTTGATACCTTTCAGCAACATTTAGCAACTCACCCAGCCTCTCTGCACCTTGTTCCATGAGAAACTTTCTCAGGTCTGGAGCCATGGACTCTCTTAATTGCTCTATAAGGACCATTTCCTTAAGATCTTGGGTTTTCCCCAGAGAAGTCCATTTCTCCAAGTATGTCTCTATTCGTGCAGAGAACTGGTGATAGGTTTCACCTGACAGTAGTTTAGCATTCCTAAATTTTTTCCTATAGAATTCTGCATTCTTTTCATATCTTAACAAAAGAGCCTGCTTTAGCATGTCATAATTTTCCTGATCACCTCTACTCATTTTTGCAAAAACTTCATAAGCTGCCCCACGAAGTCCTTGAGATAACTTTAAGCTCCACCTTTCTCTCTCTAACCCATACGTGGTAGCTAATAGTTCATACCTATTTAGGTAGCTCTCTATATCATCGTCTTTCTCAACAAAATGATCTAAATGAAAATTCATAGCTGAGGTTGAGGCTCCTTGGCTAGCAGTGGCATCAGAGGCAAAGGGGCTGGCACCATTTTCAGGAGCATGGCCCTGAAACTCAAACTCCCTTAGTCGTAACTCATGTTCCCTTTGTAATCTCTTCTCCTCCTTTTCTGCTTCCCTTTCTGCAGCTAATCTCTTCTCTTCTCTTTCTGCAGCTAATTTTCTTTCTTCTGCTTCCAATTTCTTAGCCTCAGCCTCAATCTGCAACCTCTTAGTCTCAGCCTCTAACTTTCTTTCGGCCTCTTTTTCTAATCTTCTTTCTTCGCGTTCAATAAATTTGTCACATTCCGTAGTGACATAGGCAACCATAACTTGCCCATCTAATCCTAACTCCTTTGCAGTCTGAACAGCAGCAGATCGAAACTTGGCCAGGTCCGCCATTGTCTATCAATATATATCTAATGGACAACACAGGCACCGTGAGCTCAACCTTATTTAATTCCACCCAAGGATACCTTTTAATTCTTATATTCCCTGAAGTGAATTACCCCCAATATTTTTAATAGGGAAAGATTCAAAATCCCAAGAGCGAGACCCCAATATATATGTGGTGAAGTGGGATGTTATAAATATTTATAGGGGACTTAGTGTACTGACTGAGATCAGCTGTGAAGGTATATATATCTAATAAGAGTAGTGTATTATATATAACCTTACTTGCTGCCACATATGTATACCTCAGTCAGAATTATTCTGGAATAGTGTGATGACTACGTTGTATGTCTAGGGTATGTGTATGATGAAGTGTAAGTCATAACAACAACAGACAGATAAACAATTTAATTTATTCCACCACACTTGACAACACTGTGACACTCACATACATATAACACTCTAAAGGATATCTTAAAGGAGTCACTGATAACTTTTCAAATAACAATATGTATTCATTGCTGTTATGAATGAATATGTGTCCTGATTCAAATACAAAGGGAACCAGGAATCACAATCAATTTTACTTACAAGTTATATGTACAGAATTTATCAATATGAATATTGTAATGACATATATTATTAAAAGTATCCTATGTGTGTCAGTTGTGTAGTAGTAATATGAGGTAATACTGGTTTTGTTTTGTTCAAGCTCTGTTGGTATTTGTCATCATGACTTCAATAGTTTGTCTTTATGGGAACTATTATTGGAGATGTTCTCAGTTCCTGATATTAACACAATTTAATTCCCCTCTTAATGTTATTTTTACAAGGTCATTTTAAGCTGGGGGTACATAATTTTGAGCTCAGCTGGCCACATCAGCTTATCTTGCGTGATGGCGGCAGGAACAGACTCCTCTGCTCGATTCTCCCCTCGGCTCTGGAGACACCTCACTGATAGCTAAATGGACCAAGGAGTATGCTGTCCGACTCTGGATTCAGCAAAGCTCTGACCAGGTGCTGCTCAATACCATCAAGACCACGGTCCCTGAAAACAAGAAGGATGTACCTTCTACTTCATAACTAATTTATACTCTCTTTTTACACTGAGCACAATACATCACAAACATTGAGTTCAGAGCGTTAGGCCAACTGTCAGCTTCATCTGAAATACTTTATACCAGTATTTACCTCCTTAATGGTTACTACGCCTCTGCACTTCCAGCATTATTTCTGTCTAATCAATAATCTAGGTGTCAGTGTACTGTTTGGCCATTCCATGCAGTTTTACTTTCCTCCGACACCTTCTGTTCAGGCGGGAGCATTATAGGCTTTACATCATGTTTGCTACTGAACTACACATATATACAGGCATAAATTAACAATTCACATTCAATTTTCATTAAAAGATACTGAATGTTTCAAGCTTACCACAATTCATGGAAACAAACACAGATACGTTGATTAGCAATGAATTCTGGCACAACTACTGGCACAAATTCCCATCTGCTTATGTTCCAGGCTTTTATTTAGCAAAAATATGAGCTGGCTTCAACGCACTGTTGCTTTATCAAGCTTATTTGACTAGTGGTCTCGAACTAACGCTCCTAAGTGAGTATATCAGCGAGTCTAGCCAATGGAGCCACGTTTCGACAAGTGTTTGAAAAAATTTTAACTTCCTACGTCTCCCCTAACAACCAAAGATAGTATTTATAGCCCGACTAATCGTGTGTAGCCTTACATATCATTCCAGCCAATCAGTTCAAATGTAACTTGTGGCCCATTTCCCGTACAATGGTGGATTTAAAAAAAATCTACCACTGAGCGATTCTGATTTTGGGTGTTGTCTGACAGCACCATCATTTTATTTTGGCTATAACTTGTTAATTCCTAGACTATTTGCATAACGTTGTACATATTCTTTGTCAGCAAACCCTAAGGAACCCAAATATATATATTTAATAGAACTAATATGCTGCGTTCAAAATATGCAATTCCTTCTACCTCCTGTTTCGAAGATGTGCTGTCTGGGTACTGTAATGTTTTCAAACGTAAACCCATCTATTGTTATCTTTCCTAATAAGCGTTTTTTTGTGATTTTAAAACCTAACTCTGGGAAGGGTAGTGAATTTATCACTGTCCGTCCGAAAAAGTTAGTGCATGTGGCCTTACACGCGTGATAGTAGTAATTGTGTATCGCGTTACGCTTGTTGGGGGTGGCATTAATAGCGAGACGCGTGTTTAATTTTGCATGCGTTCCTGATTTTATTCGCCCCTCTCTCTTTCTATTTGAGTCCATCTGTTCGTTCGTTTTGGTAACGTAATATAATTAATGTTAGGATTAATTTAGGTCATTACGCAGTCTGCCTCTCAATGTTTTTTCTTAGAAATACAGCACACGTTTCATTGAAGAAAGCGGGTAATAATACAGTAGGCTTTTACTATCAACGTGAAAGCGTTACAATTTGCAGACGAAGCAGAAAACAAGGGGGATTTCGAGTACTGTCATTGTGACAGCACTGTTATTTTACCATTGCTCTTTTCTTTATTAGAATTTATTTGTTAAGCTTTACATTTACCTTTTAATTTATATATGTGGATTAGAATATTCCACGACACACCTTTCAAACACAGAAACCCAGGATAAGTGAGATCTTTAACATTTACCTCCAGCAGCCATATATATATATATATATATATATATATATATATATATATATATATATATATATATATATATATATATATATATATATATATATAGGTATATATATGTCTGTCTGTCTGTCTGTCTTATCTATCTTGTCTGTCTGTCTGTCCTGTCTGTCTGTCTGAACTGTCTTATCTGTTTTAACTGTCTTATCTTTCTTTCATTTCTTTCTTTCTTTCTTTCTTTCTTTTTTTCTTTACTTTTTTTCTTTATTTATCAGTTAGCTGCTACCCTCAGTATTTGACTACCTCTCTTATCTTGATACTGAAACACATTTTAATGACAAAGAAAGGAAGATCTCCTTTAGAAATACTCTTAGTACTTATTATACTTCGCAGTTCTGTTTAAACTCCTCCTGCCATGCATGGGAGCGGCATATCTGTGTCACGGGTTGCCTCCCCTTATCTCTGCAGTAGTGGTCCAACAGTGGCCAAAACGCAAGAGTAACTAATGTGGGTCTTCAAAGGTGTCTACCTTCGCACAAGATTAGTCTTGGCAGAGTTGTAGATAGAAGAATAATGATGCTTCTACCTCAAGGTAGTGTTCACAAGATATTCAGAAAGCTAGAACAATGCTGCATTGGCCGAGCACGTTAACTCTAGTATCTGCCGTCAACTTTTGTGATGGATTATGTAATCTTATAATTCGTTAGCTCGTTCAAGCCCCCAGCTGAGTTAATTCAGCGAATTTCCTCTTATTATTATTTATAGCTCTGTTTGAGTGTATTTAAGAAATTGTCTGAGACATACGCATACAACACATTCAAAATGATTAAATCAACTTTAAATTTGGATAGATATAAATAACAAATTTAATAATTACTTAGGTTTTAACAGTTATTAATCGGAAGCCGCGCTGGTGTAATGGCTACAACGTTGTACTGGCGACCAGGTGTTCATGGTTCAGACCCGGCCGTCGGCGTTTGAAGAAATGTTTACGACCGGAAATTTGACTGAATAATCTGAACGGCTCCTGCACATAAATCCCGTGTGGATGGGAAGGAGCGAAGCTCCTGACCGGGTTGGAAGGAAAGTCCACTGCCTCCCCAGCCTCGCAATGACATGTCATTGGGCCGAAAGAGCTGGAAAAGCTCGAGTGCCGCTGGTAATAGAAAAAAAAAAACAAAAAAAAAAACCAGTTATTAAAAATTGAATATTCTTTAACAAAAATTGGTCACCATCATATGATGTTAATGGAGAATTATATAAGGGGAAGTTTTCACTTGGCAGCTTTTATGCGTACACTTAGCTGCTGGGGTTTCTGCTCCCGCTAGTGTTTTGGTTCTTCACAGATAGGTGACTGGATTGCTCACGTTTCTGGTCAAGATTAAGAGTTGCAGCATGTTTCAAGTAGAATCAGGGAGTAACTGCAAAGCTGGTTCCGCGTCTCTAGAACCCGTCTGATGATGGTGTCTAGCGTCGACTATAGGCCACTTATACCATCACTTGTTACAGAAATAGTACGCTCAACTGGTACCACCAAGCCAATCTTTAGGCTCACAGACTGCTGGCTCAGAGAAGTAAAGGCACTTGTAGAGGCCTCTTACACTTGGTCTAGGGTGTTGTTACTTCAACAGTAAATTCCCACTTTGCCTTGTATTTCAGCTTCCTCAGATTCCGGTGTTCCTCGTTAATAATGTTAGTGTTTTCCTGGGCTCTTAAGTCCTCAAGAATTTCAAACAAGTCGGGTCCGATAACTGAAAGATGATCTTAGTCTTAACTCTGGCAAAGTCTGGTTGTCTTCTTGGCACGAGGTAGATTTTCAAAGTGTTCTACTCTGGCTGAAGTGTCAGATTAAATTGCATATCTTCCCCCGCATTTGTTTGTTACGATGTTAAGCAGGGCTCCAATCGGAAGGGGTGTTGTGCCTTCATTACGAATGTGTGCCAGTCATTTCAAACATGCGTGTTTTGTGGGGTAATTCAAATTATTTCCTCATGGAAATTTATGCGCGTTACTGCAGAGATGTCTCCCAAATATGGAATGGAAACATCCATCACTCTGTCGGCAATGTTTACAAATAACTTCATATTACTTTCATATAAACATTGACTGATGATATAGACCAGAATTTCAACACCATTTCAACAGTATATAAGGAAAGTAGCAAATCATGCTTAGGATTCCAGGAAAGGAAGAAGCAAGACTGGATAACACCAGAAACACTAAACACCATAAAGATGAGAAAGGAAATGGAAAGAAAGAAAACAGAAGCGAAGTCCCCCAGGTTAAAGCAACTATATAGCGAACAGTACAGCCAGCTGGACAGGGAAGTTAAACGCCACACCCGAGCCAACAAAAGGAATTTCCTAGACGATCTTGCAAAACAGGCAGAAGAGGCAGCACTGAGAAATGAACAAAGCACAGTATACAAAATAACTAAATTCATCAGCGGAAAACAAGGTGCAAACAATATTACATTAGTAAGAGATAAGCAAGGAAATCTCATCAAGACAGCAGAGGGACAGGAAACAAGATGGGCAGAGCACTTCAGAGAAACTCTGAACAAGGAAATACCAGAGACACAATTGAATGTTCCTGAGGCTGAAAACGATCTAGATGTAAATACAGACATTCCACGAAAAGAAGAAATCATCACAGCAATCAAAGGGTTAAAGAACGGTAAAGCTCCGGGCCATGATAACTTAAATGCAGAGCTATTTAAGACAGACCCTGAGCTAGCAGCAGAACTATTAGAACCACTATTTGCACAAGTGTGTGGAAAACGGGGACAACACCATCAGAGTGGAACAAAGGAATAATTGTCAAATTGCCCAAAAAGGGAGATCTTGCAGACTGCAATAATTGGAGAGGAATCACTCTTCTCTCAGTTCCCAGCAAAATACTAGGCAGGATAATTATACAGAGAATTTCAAAGGCAGTAGACTACACACTGAGGAAAGAACAAGCAGGATTTAGAAAGAACAGAAGATGTGTAGACCATATATTCACTCTCAGGAACATTATAGAGCAGTGCTCAGAATGGCAAAGACAGCTTTACATAAATTTTGTTGATTTTGAAAAGGCTTTTGACAGCATACATAGGGACAGTTTATGGAAAATACTGAGGGCTTATGGAATTCCAAGCTGCATAGTGACAATCATAAAAAGCCTCTATGCCAACTTTACGTGTAGTATTGGGCAGAGCAACCTAACCTTCGAGGTGAAGACAGGAGTACGACAGGGATGCCCCTTATCAACCACTCTTTTTTTAACAGTCATAGACTGGGTGATGCGCCAGACAACAGAGGGCAGTCCAAGAGGAATAAGATGGACTACATTTTCTACATTGGAAGATCTGGAATATGCAGATGACATTGCACTGCTGGCACATTCACATCAACACATCCAGGAAAAACGGATAGACTTAATAAATTTAGCCAGCAGGTGGGCTTGAACATCAATTTAAAGAAGTCTGAGGTCATGACGCTCAATGTGAGCAGCCCTGAGCCCATATCAGTAAGGAATCAGCAATTGGTACAGACAGATACCTTCACATACCTAGGAAGCATAGTAACACCAGACGGTGGGGCAGGCAAAGACATCAACATCAGAATGAATAAGGCAAGAACAGCCTTCTTTAGCCTAAACAACATCTGGAAGTCCTCCCAATACAGCACAAGCACAAAATTAAGATTATACCAGAGTTGCGTGCTTTCTGTGCTTCTCTATGGTGCTGAATGCTGGAGAGTCACAGAGAAGGAAATGTCAAAATTGTCCTCTTTTCACACAACATGCCTAAGAAAAATTCACCGCATCTTTTGCCGAATACCATCACCAACCAAGATCTGCTTACTCGTAGCAAGCAAGAGGACATGCACACCATCATAGCTGGCAGACGCTGGAGCTGGGTTGGTCATGTCCTCAGAAGAGACCCCGATGCCATCACAAGAACAGCTATGCTTTGGACCCCTGAAGGAAAGCGAAAGAGAGGCCGACCAAAAACAACTTGGCGGAGGACCATGGAGGCTGAGATGCAAAGAATGAACCAGAGTTGGGGCACTGTACGAAGGATGGCCACCGACCGTGCAAAGTGGAATCAATTTGTTGTTGCCCTACAAGACGCCACTAGGCGTAATGGCCACTGACTGCTTTGACGGTCGGTGGTTAAGGATCGAAGAAGAAGACTTTCATATAAAGTAATGTCTTTGTAACAAGGTGTACCGGAACCGATTATGTCATTCTTGTCTGTCCAGAAATGTGTCGCGCAGGCGAGTAATCTAACTACCCGTCGCTTGCGCAAACAAAATTCTTCGTTTACTCATCTGGTCGAGGAAGGCACATCAGCCTTATCAGCGAATTAAACAAATTCGCTGATCGATTTTAGTGCTAATCCGTAGCCTGATGTCGGGCACACCCGACATTATCCAACATGATTGTCGGTTAATATTATCTCATCCGTCTCCTTTTCCAGCAAGGATGAATGGATAAACAAACAGAGATGACGACTTATCACTGAGTGGATTGTAAGATGATTTGAAAGTACAAAATGTCTGCTTGATAGAATGAAAAGAAAAGGGCCGACCACAGAAATTTAGTACACAAAAATTTTAACTAAATACTGCCGGAGAGGAAAAGAGATCGACCGAATATTTCTGTGACAATCTGGAGTCATTTTTATATGACCACCAGCTATACACAATGCTATAGTATGTAGATTTTGATGTAAACGTCTGTCTGTGAGGCTAATTACATCCTCATTAACTCTTGAAATCATCCACACACTTCTAGGGATTCTCCCTGTGGTGATGTTGAGAACTCAGCATTGTACGCTAAGCTTGGAGGAGTCACTTGAGCCTCAGACATAACTCTGGTTTTTACCTGGTTGCCTGCGTATCTATGGACCTCATGATGGGCAGGGGAAGCTGAAAAGTGGCTCTGTGTAAGACATGATGATTCCTTGGGAGAACCCAGAACCAGAGCGCAGTATTTTAGCTCTGCATTTTTGGTGAGCCCCCCTAGACGGCGAGGAATGCACAGTATGCCAAACGCTTCTTTCTCCTAGCTTGGGGCCAGATGTGACGATCTTTTTAAATGTAAACCAAACTGGAAAAATTGGAGATCACGACTTAAACTAAACTCATGAGCAAATGTAGTGCAACACCACAATATTGTACATTATTCACTCAAGGGCACCTCGAGACTTAAAACATTTTAATCTTCAACGAATGTACAACAATTTATATTTATATATATTGTGATGTAGTAATATACAAATCATTTGTATTATCTATTCTCTTCTATGGGTGTTAGAGCTGGACACTCACTGCAGATACAGAGCGAGGATTCGGGCTTTCGAGTATAAATGTTATAGAAGAATTTTGCTCATTTGCTATAGAGAGCACAAAACAAATGTCTATGTTAGAGAGAAAATAAACACGTATGCAGGCCACCAAGAACCACCTTTGTCAGTAGTGAAACGTCGAAAGCTTGTCTGGTTTGGGCATGTAACTCGTCATGACTCCCTTTCGAAAACGATCCTCAAGGGAATAGGCGAAGGTAAACGGAGAAGAGGAAGGCAAAGAAAATCCTGGTCTGATAACATCAAAGGACACGGTTTTTCCACACTTGTAAGCATTGCTGAGGATAGAGAGCAGTGGAGGACCCTGTCTGCTGATGCTTCCAGCATGGCACCCCTACGACCCATGACGGGTTACGGGTTAAGATGATGCTGTAGTAATAGATAACGGATAAACCAACCACAGTATAGACGTTACCCTAGTGGGTTTACGGAATGGGACAAAGACATGGACTCGTCCCTAGGGACGATCTAGGGAACCCCGTAAAGATACGCCGTCACAGAAAAAGGTAAAACTCAATAATTATAATGAGTTTTATATATATATATATATATATATATATATATATATATATATATATATATATATATATATATATATATATATATATATATATATATATATACATACATACATACATACATACATACACAGCAAAAGGTAATGGTAGTCCCACAGCAGATACTGCCTTAGGGGAGTGAAGTGTTAGAGACTTCACTTACTAGGTCCAGTATCGAGAGATGGGGTGACCGGTTCCATTCCTCGCTGCTTTTTTTCTTCCTTAACTCGAATGCAAAGTCAGGTACTCATTTACAGTTGTGGAGTGGACTATAACGTGTCGATACCGTGAATCGAACCCGGTAGCTTTTCCCCGAGAGACCAGTGCTCAAACCACTCTGTCAATCAGACGCTTGCACGTACAGGATGTTTCAAAATTTGATGGCTGATACCTCAATTATCATTTGAGATAGAATTATGACATTTTCATATTAAAGTCACAAATGTTCAAAGTGTCTACGACCTGCAACAATGCATTGTTCACAGCAATGAACAACTGACGGTCATTCTGAATTGTTACTAAATGAATAGTGAAACGTGCAGTTTTAATTTGACATTTGATGCATCAGGTTCCTTACTTTGCATATTTTGAGATGAGCACAACCTGTTAAAGAACGAATATTAATGTATTTTGTATCGTTGCCACACACAGGCTATTACCATTTATTTTGCGGTAATATGTCTCTCTGTGGTAACTCATATATTTGCACGGGTTTTAACTTATATTGAACGCTGCATATTTAATACACCAGTTGTTAATGACGTAACGCGTTTTGCACTAATTTATGCTAACGGCTAATATTCTTGGCCTTTCGTTACTTCCAGTCTTCATAGTAAGACGTGTTTTATTCAAGCTCCAAGTAATGCGGAGGAAGATCTATTTAAGTGGCATATTTGACTTCGAAGGCCGCCACTATGTTATATAAGATGATTCAGAACTTATCAAGAAGTTCCACCTATTAATGAAGGGATATTCAAGTATTTTTACATTCACGTCGTCTGGTCCACATTACTTGGGTGATCATCGTTCGTATGCACCTCTAGTACAGCGGCCAGAACTGAATGATTGAGACGAGACAGATGAAAGATTTGAAAGATTAACTACGAAGTATGCCTTATATGTATGCCTTGACCATGATGATGTTGTTCCTGAAGAAGATTACATGTTGAAGATGATTTGTGGACTCTCTAACCAACGACTTGTGTTCTTTGGCCAGTGATGTCCTCTAACGACCATACCGGTCTCCATTCGTGTTTATCAGTATGATGCATGTACGTCTGTGACTATATTCTAACCCAAACCTAATTACAAGAAGATAACCACACGTAACACAACCTTCTATTAGAAAAAAACAATGTCACTAGTAATAGTCTTCTACCTATCTTCATTGGTATCTAGCATTATTCCGCTCTATTTTTATTACAAAATAGCAACATTCTGTATTCATTTATGTGCGAATTATGTGCATCCAAAGCGTGTATACATAATTTTGAAACACCCTATATATATATATATCCCAATGTTCAAGACTACGTTCCCAGTAGTCATGCACCCTTTCGGCAGGTTGGATCACCTAAGACTTGGAGTCACATAACTAATGACTATAACTGAAGATACCTTGACACGAGTTTTATCCTTGCTTATTACAATGTGAAGACATTTGTTGACGACGCCATTATTGTTAAAGCACGTGTAGAAAATATATGAAGAGACTAAGAAACAATAGGAGCTGCCTAAGGGTGCAGTAGTCCTATTCACTCTTTCTCTCTTCAGATACCCCCCGGGAACTAGACGAAGGCTTTGTGGCCGCAACGTAGGTTTTTCCTTGTCCTTTCTCTTAGTAAGACGTATTACTATTTGCGTTTTTTGTTTTTTCCGGAACTAGATGGGGCAAAGCAACGCACATACATGCCTTTAAAGCAGATCTTGATGTATATTTTCCTAATAGCATGGACTTCCTGTTTCTCAGTAGTCTGGAACATCCTGTTTATATTTCATCACTGGAATTTCCAGTTTACGTTCCGCGCTAAACTTTCTGTTTACCATTGTTAGAACAAGAATAACTTTGAGGTTTAGACATGCTTATTAGAATAAATAGTGTGACAAAAGAGCTGCATGCAGTGTTACCACTGGCAGTTATGAGTAAGTGCACCGGCTGAACCTGGGGAGCAAAGCAAATAACTGTGTACCACAGAGGTCATACATCCAACCAATGAGCTCAGTTTGAAAATATGGTATCACAGTGACTCCAAAAACCTAGATATAGGAATCATAAACAGGAAGCACGAAGTCATCTCCGATTGTTATTTATGTTACTGTAAGTGGCGGGGAAATAATGTTCCGCTCTTTCTGCTGCTTGCCCTGATGACAGCATAAAATTATCCTTTGGTCATTTAATTAATTTCCAGTTTGATTCAGAAGTATGGAAACATGAAAACAGTGGCACAAAAGCATGGAAGCTTCATCTATGATATCGATGAGGCTTCACTGAATAAATATAAAAATATATATGATAGAGCTACTCATTCAAACTTACCCGAACTGTTTAATATATATGGGGACAGTTCCAGAAATTGTGTCACCGAAAAGCAACAGAGGTAAGAATATTTATTTAAAAAAACATCCCGCTTCATGAAGTATATTTGGAAAAAATGCGCGCTATCTCAGCAGGCACACAATAGAGTTCCCCGTTCATAACAACATGCCACGAAATAATTGCTACTTTCCTGTGAAGAGATGGGAACGTTGCCTAACCGATAGAGCAGTTAGTATGTTTAAGAATAGACAGACCTAGGGAACTGCATAATATAGTCAAACAGTATTTAACAAGAACAAACAGTTAATATATAGTAATTGGAAAGGTGAAGGTCTGATGATGTTCTTACAATACGTATAAATAAATATTAGACAAACATAAAGGTATGTTTTCAGGCACTCGTAAGAAATAAAGAAGTAGAAAACTAAACAACAGAAAAACAACAAACGTGAGTGGCTTACCCAGGACTCAAACCCAGGATCTTCCTTGCGACAACCCTGCCTAGCTATGCAAGCGAATCACACTATCCTCCCTGCCATCTAGGCATCACTATAAATGATGCTTCGATGACGGGTCATTAGTGCGACCCGCAACACACAACACTGGAAATTTACCATGGGCAGTCCAGCCTATTAATGACGCAATCACTTCTGTCGTTCCCCTATTATACAGTATAGGTCAGACTACACAAGACAAAGACCTTAAAACTGTGTCTAGTAAATGTTGACTTATGGCAAGTGAAAGTCAGTTAAATATCTAACTGGAAACACTAGGCCTTTATATCCCTCCCCTTGAATATTATTTTTGTTTGATGTTTGTGTTTGGTTTTATTTTGTCTCGTTTTTGTTTGTTTGGTTTTTGTTTTTTTTAAACATACAAGCGAAATTTGCAATGATTTGACAGGTGTGATGTCACTTTCCCGTATCGGCAGTTATCCATCTTGTTTGGAATTGAAAACGATATATGTCTTAATTATAACCCATTGGAGGTTGAATGGGATATTTCTCATCATTAAATTTTAAAAAAAAATGTAGTTCATTATTATTGTTATTATTATTTGTGTTTGTTTTCGTTCTGCCAGACAAAAATTTATTTTCTCAGCATCATGATCATCTTCAGCCTTTGTAGCTCGCAGGGATCTCTGAGGACACAAAGAAATAATAGGGGTCCTGCTCCCTCAGAACTGCTTAGGGTTTTTGTACGTGGGGCTGGCACCTTTATTGTGTAAAACAGAGTGCTACGGAAACCACTGCTGCAAGAGAACCTGTCACGGGTTGCCTCCCCTTGCTCTGCAGTAGTGGTCCAACAGTGGCCAAAACCTAGAGTAACTAATGTGGGTCTTCATAGGTGTCTACCTTCACGCAGGATTACTCTTGGCAGAGTTGTAGATAGAAGGATAATGATGCTTCTGCCTCAAGGGAGTATTCACAAGATATTTCGAAAGCCAAGAACAATGCTGAATGAATCTGAGCACGTTAACTTTTTAATCTGACCCGCCGCCTGTTGTGAAGATATATATTGTACGATTTAGCTCGTTCAAACCCCCAACTGATTTTATACAGCGTTTTTCCTCTTATTAGCTCGATATATATATATATATATATATATATATATATATATATATATATATATATATATATATATATATATGTATATATATATATATATATATATATATATATGTCGCAAAATTGGTTTCAAGTCATTGCAAATGGGTTCAGTTAGATTTATAAACCCATCTACGATCGAGTGACCGCTTTCAAAATGGCGGCGTATCAGCGAAATGTATATCGGACAGAGGAAATCGCCAACGATAAATAAAAACAGAAGGGAATCCGTATGAAAAAGATTTTACATTTCAGTACAGGGAAGGATTGTGTATAACTGCATATAAGATGGAACGGTAGGAAGTTCTCATTTACGGAGATATATGCGTATTTCGGCTGCCCACAGTTACGCTAAAAGCATGTAAACCCACTTCTGTTCTAAATATTAAAATCAACAAACAACAGTTTGGGAAATTACATGGATAGGAAGATAGAGTTTTATCAGCTGTATAAAACTAGATAAGATGGAACTATATGGATATTATATATGCCGAGAATGATAAAGGCAAAATTTCAGTCGACGCACAGTTGGGCCGAAATCACTGTTCGGGAAGGATTTTTCAGGCTTAGGTTTAAGCTGTGACGTCGGTACTCTCCGATACGTCCGCGCTATACGTATTTAAAGCGTATCGGTAAACTGAGCTGGAGACAACGAAAGAGGGTTCAGACAGACTGGAGGCAGAGTTTCGCCACGACCCATGAATTGTGAGCGGATCGCCAGAAACATTTTTAAGTCCAGTATCTGAAGTCTGAGGGTTCCATGAAATAACTCAAACCAGACTGTCCAGTATCAGAAACCGGTGTAGTTCATCAGAGGCAATCCCACAAAAGTGCAGGACCCCAAAGAGTGAACTTCAACTGGTCATTGGCATCCCTACTGTTGGGTCTACCAAGTCTGATATCAGCAAAGGACAGTTCCGTTTCAGCAGTATCAAGTTGAACAGATAAGTGTCACTTAGGACACTGACTACCACAATATATGAAACACAATAAATAGTCAAGTGATGACATTTATCAGAGGACTAAAAACCGTGATATATTTAAAATGAATGAAGTCTAAACAGACAATAATAGTAATTGTGTGAATACTTTTATATATATGTGTATGCTCTTTTCCAACTAGTAGAAATAGAATATTAGTGTAATTATTAAACTATTTTAACTGTACCTGAGGACTTATTCACTTCTTCCATTTGTGGTTTCAGTGAATGTACATTTTACTTATCCCCTAGAATAAAGTAATCATAAGATAGTCACAGGGAGGAGACACCTTAAATCCTGGTACTACTTCTTACCAACTGGGCCAGGGTTTTCACAGTCTGACTATTGTTATGATAACAATATACCAGTGCTTATTTCGAAGACTGGGGTATTACTTGTAAGGTCAGAACTCTTTACTGGCTTACTCTTCCATAATAAATAATTTTAAATAACCTCCCGCTACTATATATATATATATATATATATATATATATATATATATATATATATATATATATATATATATATATATATATATATATACACACACACACACACATACTAGAGGTTCTAGATCATACGTATGCTTTTCTCTCTGTAATGGTTAATTCAACTTTGAATTTGTCAGAATCAACGTATACAAATTTAATGATCAATTACTTTGAAACAAATGTAAATAAATATGACTGGTTACTATGAACATTACTTAAATTTCTTCACAGAACTGTCTTTAGGCTTCATGAATCTAGCAAAATAGATTTCGGTTGTGTTTGGCCTGTTAAAAATGGGACATGCGGAAGTTCCGATGCTTGTTTTTCGTAGATTCGCCTCTGGGGTGAGGGGCACGTTTCCAGATCAGTTCAGGAAGTAATCGTTCCTGGTCAAGGCAAGAATCTTCAGGTGTCGATCTCAAGCTTCGAACCACAGACTAGTAGTACAGCAAATGGTCTCTCGGGGTCATAATACAAATAGTCGGGTCGCCTCGTACTGGTACCACATACGTTATATGGAATAAAGGAACAAATTCCGGTGCTAAATATTTGTTTGCCTGCTATTAATCAGGCGCCTTTTCACGCTGTCCGTCAGCCGTTTGTTTTCTTAGATTTTTTGCTCCTGCTGAGCGTATATCATATCACTCAGGGCATGTGATGAAAAATGAGCAGTATGTTAGTTAATTTAAGGAAAATTTTTTGACTGACAGCGGAAGTAGCTTGTGCCTACGTCTACCCTGTCTCCTTCCTACACCCCTACCCCCACCCCAGTCACACACACATACAAGCATGGACGCGCACACACACATGCATGGACACGCATACACGTAAGATGAGCTCAATTACCTGTGACCTTATTCTAGATATACAGCGTACCCTGTTCCTATGTATATCAAAGTTTTGCGGTGTGTTTACATAGATATAATGCCCTTCAGTGTTTCCATGCTATGTTATTGTGATGGTTTGTTAAGGTTCATGCAAGTTATGTGCATTTAACATTCTAGTATATCACCCTGAGCCCATTTTAGGTGGGGGGGGGGGGGGGGGGTCTCTGAAGATACAAGGAAACAATACGATTACTGCATCCTCATGCATGTTGTACAAGGTGACTAATATGAGGTTGTGTATAGGAGGGGCTGGCAATCTCATTGTGTAAAACAAATTGTCACAAGAACATGGGACTACTTGCTGCAGGCTTCCTGCAGTGGTGGCTGCATACTGTGCTAGAAGTGCAATGGAAAACGATGATGATATCATCTTGAACACACAGTAGTCCATTGTTGTCGCAAGCTGATCATTTCCAGTTAGTCAAGATTGTTGAACCAGACAATGTTGTCCTCTGTAAAATGTTTGGAGATGTAACATGCTTTCAGAATATGATAAAGCTGATATTACGCTGGTGTCTTGAGACATTCCATGCATATTGGTATAAAATATAGTCAGTCCTCGCTATTTGCGTGTTCCGTGGTTGGCGAATTCGATCATTCGCGCGAGATACATTGTAACCCATTTTTAGACGTTCGCGGGCACCTCGCGGTCATGCGCAGTAGGCAAAAAATTTCGAGACACCTATTGTGCAGCGTCGCAGATGGGGTTCTTTATTTTAGTGTTTTCTTTACATGTTTTCAATGTTGGTGAAATTTTCTGTATTTCTTAATTTTAAATGTTCGGTGTAAATTTATTCAATGTTTGTTTTCCAGGAATTTTGTAATAATGTGTGTGTGTTTGCGTGTGGATGTACGAATGAATAGTGACAGTGTGAGTGAATTAGTGAGTGAGTATTGGTACACCAAAAGATTGTACATACTGTACTATTACAAAGAAAACAGTGTTGACAATACATTTATAAAATGCACAGTATAATGACTAAGCTGTTTTTTTTTAAATAGAAGGGAACACAAAATGATGAGTTCATGGTGATCGGTAGCAAACAAGGTGAACCGCCTTTCTTTCTCATAGAATCAATGGTTCCGTATTCGCGGATTTCCGAACGTATTCGCGGATTTCTGAACTGACGGGGTTTTCAGGGAACCCCTACCCACGTGAATAGCGAGGATTGAATGTAGACTGAAATGAAAGCCCAATGGAAAAATAAAAATCAATAACCTGAGAAGAGAGATAGAGAAAGTGTGCTACTTTTAGATAAAGGTAGATGTTAGTCCCATAGCAGATACTGCCATAGGTGAATGAAGTGTTAGAGACTTCGCTATACTAGATCCAGCATTGAGAGGTGGGGTGACCAGTTCCCTTCTTCGCTGCCTTTTCCTTCCCTAACTCAAGAGCAAAGTTAGGTACCAATTTTCAGCTGGGTAGACTGGAGCGTTAGGATAGCAAGAATCGGACCTGGCACTTTTGCCACGAGAGATCTGCGCTGTAACCACTATGTCAGTTGGATACAAGATTAATCCAGTGAGACATAGCAGTTAAAAGTAGTCCCAGATTAGATACTGCCATGGGGGAGGGAAGTGTTACAGACTTCACTTTACTAAATCCACCCATGATATAAGGTGACCGGCTCCCTTCCTAGTAGCATTTGCCTTTCCTAACTCAAATTAGAATCAGGTACTCATTTACAGCTGGGTAGACTAAAGCATGATGCTTCCAGATGTTGAGACTAGTAACTTTGCCACAAGAGGCGAGTTCTCGAGCCCTGTGGTTCCCAACCTTTTTACATCTAAGGACCACTTTTCCAACTACTTATAAGTTGCGGACCACCAGGTTATATGTAATATATAATGCCATAAGCACTTAACTGTTTGTTATTCAGTAGATGAATAGGCCAATATTCAATAACACAAGTTGTTAATTATTTGCCAGATGACAAGGAAATTGTAAGGTAATACTAATGAAAAATAAATTATACTTACAATTTATTGGTTACTTGCATACTGGTTACATACATAGTTGTTAGATACTATATATTCATACAATTCAATGGTTGAAATCACAAAATATTAAATATTAGGCTTTATGGAAGTTAAAGACAGTCTCAAAGCTGGTTCTACTTGCAAACGGTTTCTGTGTTTTGTTTTTATAGCACTAAAAACGTAGGGAGGATCAGAGCAAAATCAAAGCACGTGATACCAAATTGGTAACGCAGCCGCATACCACCTGATAATGAGCAGACCACAGGTTAGGAACCACTGCTCTAGCCACTTTGCTAATTAGAGGCTCTTGTAATATGCATGGAGATAATTTAGTGCTTTCAGAATATGATAAAGCTGACCTTACACATGTTCCGAGACAACCCAGGTAAATTGTTATAATATGTACTGATGTGAAGCCGCAGTGGAAAGAAAAGTAAGATTATTAGTACTATCAAGTATGCATGGAGGCATATCTTAAGTCGTCCTTATATGACCATCAGCTATGCACAATACTACAATATACGAATATATACGTGGAAGTGAACCTATGTCTGTGAGGCTAATTACATCATCGTTGACTCTTGAAATCATCCACACACTTCCAGGGATTCCCCCTGTGGCGAAATTTGTTGAGAATCCAGCATTGCACACTAAGCTTGGAGAAGTCACTTCAGCCCCAGGCGAAGTTCTATGGCTTTGACTTGGTTGACTGCATGCAGAAGGATCTCACTATGGACCCGTTGATAGGCAGGGGAAGCTGAGAAGTGGCTCTGTGCAGGACGTGAAAATTCCTTGGGAGAGCCCAGAACCAGAGCACAGTATTTTAGCTCTGCATAGTTGAGCCCCCTTGGATGGCGGGGAATGCACAGTATGCCACGCACTTCTTACTCCTAGTTGGGACCAGATGTGACAATCGTTTAAATGCAAGCCAAGCTGGAGAAACTGGAGCTCATGACTTCAACTCAACACGTTTCGGAATGGCAGAAAAGCCACAGGAAAAGCCAAGATCTACAGTGTAGATACCAAGGAGTCTTCAACTTGGTATTGGCTCCTAAAGAGTGAGACGCTCAGCAGCCATTGTTAAACAACAACAACAAGGACTATTAAGTGATTGAAAAATCACTTCCTTTTTAAAAACACTTAATATCCCAATTATAACCCATCAGAGGTTGAACGGGACATTTTTCATCATTAAAATAAAAACAATTTTTTAAATTAAAAATAAACTTCCTTTTTTACAGTGTTAATTCTCCACTCCTATCCGACTAATTCTGTATGAAACAAAATAAAAGACATTAAACTGGCTTTTTATTAACTCTTGGACTCTGCAATTATTTTCCACCCTGTACCGTAATTTTAATTCGTGATAGACTAAAAACAACGCTCAGAGAGTTGTTTTGGCACGGGTGTCAAATCTGTCCAACGCTCTGAGCGTTGTTCTGGAGTCAAAGAGTTAAACAAATTGCTCTCGGCTGTCTTATTCCTGGCTTGGTTCCAGTCTAGTCCTTGGTTTTTCAGAGATTGTCTAATTTTGTCCTCCCAGCGGACTCTGGGTCGTCCTGGAGGTCTTGATCCCTAGTTCTAGGGTTTCCCATATTTGTAGTGGTGAAGTTAATGCTGCAGTTTAACTTTGCATTACAAAGCTGGCGTTGCTGTTGAGTGAAGGTTGAAAAAATGCAAGACTGAACACTTCACTTAATTAGCATTGTAAGGCTTAAACTCTATTTTATTTCCAGAAGTGCTGACACAGACTCGAGGTAGACCTACAGTAATAGCTGAACCTTGAGGTATACAAAGGTGGTCACTGTGGAGAACTGGAATTGTCATCATACAGGTAACAGCTTATAGGTGAGAGAAGAAGAAAGACTGACAAGTGAGAAGAAATGTAGAGAGAGAGATAGAGAGAATGGGTAATTCTTAAATTTGCAGTTGGTATCACAGTTTAAAAAAAAACTTTTTAAAAATATTTAATTGATGATAAAATGTATTCTGTTCAATCCCTGAAGAGTTATAATTAGAATATATAGTGTTTTCTAGCCCAAATAATATTTACAATTGCCGATATACAAAACTTGAACCATATCTTCTGGCCAATAATTGTAAATATAGTAAGTCAAACTTATTGAATTGTGTCTGTGTGTGTGTGTATGACAAAAACAAAAAAAAAAAAAGTGAGAAGAAAGAAAACACCGAACAAAAACAAGAAATAGGGGGAGGGGTGTAAAGGCCTGGGATCCTTAGTCTGATATTTAATCAACTTTCATTTGTCATAAATAATATGTTTTATGAGAACACTTTACACCTACCTGTGATCACAGAGTAAATTCTATGAGGAATAATTGGTACACTCATCACCTGTCAGTTCCTCAAGGTGCAAAGGTCATTCATCACCTGTCAGTTCCTCAAGGTGCAAAGGTCATTCATCACCTGTCAGGTCCTCAAGGTGCAAAGGTAACAGTTGTCCCATAGCAGAAACTGCCATACGGAAGTGAAGTGTTAGAGACTTCACAATCCTAGGTCGAGCTTATTATGATGTGGGGGTGACAAGTCCCCTTCTTCACTGCTTTTCACTTCCCTACCAACATGCTGCTATCTACCGAGCTGTAAATGGGTACCTGACTCTTTTTGAGTTAGGGAGTGAAAAGGCAGCAAGGAAGGGAACTAGTCACCCCACCTCTCATTGCTGGACCTAGTATAGTGAAGTCTCTGATACGTCACTCCCCTACAGCAGTATCTGCTATTTGACTACCTTTACCTTTTTTAACTCAAGAGCAGAGGTAGGTACCCATTTACAGCTGGGTAGATGTTGCTGAGTTATTTGCCGGTTGAAGATCATGCACTGAGTATGGTTACTTTAGTGATCTCTTGTTAATCGTGCTTTGTTTAGTATTACGCGAATTAGGGTGAAGGTGTTCATACAACTCAGTAGCATGGTATGAAGAAGTAGTTCATGTAACTTGAACTCAGCAACATTAATGAAGTAATTAATGCCTTCAGATTGAGTCCGTAATATTTAATCACATGTACACACAGGATGATCATTTCAAATAGGAACAGAACATGAGTCCGTATAAGTCATGCATAAATTAATCAATAACGTAGACTGCTGGTTTACGTGTCAATGTCCGTTTAAGGATACAATGCAGTATTGTCGTCAGAACATCACAGCTATATGCACGCGCAGCTAGACATGGCTACCTGCCGATAGTGAGACTGCGAGTCTGAATATTTCATACGAATTTGACGATTATTCTCCTCCTTCTGAGAATTCTAGTTAAATACTAACCTCCATAAATTTTCCTCTCATATAGAGTTCTAGGACTGACCCTGGTCCATCAAAAATGCACATATAAATGGCTATATCATGCCATTGAATTGGAAGGTTAGAAAAAACGCAGCTATTCAGCTTGGCGGTCAAGTAACAAAGGGTCGCGTCTCCTAGTTACCGACTGTGTCCTAAACAACGCTAGACACGTCATAATCGATCGTGTATGGAGCGTTCAATAATTGAAACATCTATCGCAATATATTAAATGTCTTAACCTTTACGATTGCACGTCTGCTAACCTTTAGCAGACGGCGTTAATAGCATATACCGTAACAATTCCCTGTACACCGGGGAAAAAAAAATCGATAGATTTTTTTTCAAGATCTATCCGACTTAACAATTTTTCAAAAAAAAAATGTAACACAATCGTGACATATGGCCGACGATGTTCTGAGTAGAACCGTGTCGCGGTCATGTCAACTAACTATTTGTCATAGTCATCTAACATTAATCACATTATATATCAATATTATACATATTATTATATCAACTAAATAAAATGTCCAATGTTAATAGTGAATGATAGAATTAAATTAAAGTAAGGTCTGTCGTATTAGTATGTCATATAGGAATTAATTTGACTAATTAAAATTAAATTAATTAATTAAACTAAGAGTTAAATTATTAAGATTCTAATGTAATGCGATGTTATGAGAGAAGAAAAGACAAAATAAGTGAGAAGAAATAGAAAGAAATTCGAATATAAGTTTAACTTAATTGTGTGTGTTAAGTGTTAGTGAATAATAACTATCTAATTTAACTAACTAAATAACGTATAGGTACATTAAAAAAAAAAATATTAATCTAATACTTGTGTGAGATTTATTTTCTCTTTTCATAATTTCTTCTTTTTATATTTCGTTCTCTTTTTTTGTTCTTTCATTTCATTTTTTTCTCACATTTCATTTTATTGATAATAATTCAATTAAGAAGTTAAGTTAACTAATTAATTAGTATAGGATATGATGATCCATCCGTAGTCTTGATCCTGATGAATTCTTTTAGGCAAAAATGTTCAAACGTTTACGTTGGAAAGAAATGTCATTTATCCCAGCATCCAAGAATTAAGTGCACATAGGATAATAAGTTCGACTTGTCGTCAGATATTGTTCCATGATTGTTCAACGAATATTCATATATCGTGTATGGACGTTAGACGAAGTTTCAATGTCAATATGTATACCTTGATTGTCTTTAGTTCAATTCTGTGATGCATATAGTGTTTATAAAGTTTAAATTGAAGGCAAGGTTAGTTCCCTTATAGTTGATATGTTTTAGGAATATTAATGTTGATTATTCGTCGTCAATAGGATTACGTGACAACGCATCCGCCACAATGTTTTCAGTGCCAGGAATATGTTCAATGGAGAATTCAAATGGCTGTAGGATGATTGCATATCTGGCGAGTTTTTGGCTCTTATGGTTAGATCGATGCAAAGATGCTACAGCACGTTGGTCCGTCTGTATGGTGAAGGGAGCACCAAGCAAGAACTTTTCAAGTTTAGTTATTGCCCATTTCACTGATAAAAGTTCCTTGTCCACTGTGGAATACTTTGTTTCTGCCGGCTTTAGCTTTCTTGAAATATATAAGGTAGGATGTAGAATGCCATCATGGTTCTGGAGCAGGCATGCACCAATGCCGTAGTTACTAGCATCTGTTCGTAAGAAAAATCTTTTGGAAGCATCGGGAAGTCTTAAAATTGGTTCATGCGAGAACAAATTTATAATTTTGTTGAAAGTTTCATTGCATGTACCAGTCCATGTCACCTTCACCGGCATGTCTTTTTTTAACAATGAAGACAATACAGCCGTGATGGATGACAAGTTTGGTATGAATCTACTGTAATATTGAACAAGTCCTAACAAACTCCTGACCTGTTTTTCTTCGTCTGAGGAACTGCTATGTTTAGAATTTTGGAGACTGTACTAGGTAACGTTCGGATATATCCCGATCCAATGATATGTCCCAAAAAGGTTATCTCATTACACGCGATTTGCACCTTTGTAGGTTTAGCAGTTAGATGATAATTCCTTAGAGTGTCGAAAACATATCTAAGTCCCGAAACATGTTCCTCAAATGACGAACTAAACAAGCATATGTCGTCAATATATGTAATAACGTCTGGTCTACCTGATAAAATTTGTCGCATCAGGCGAATGAAGGTAGCTGGCGCATTAACAAGCCCAAAAGGCATCACATTCCACTGGTATAGACCTTGTGGAGTGGAAAATGCGGTGTAGTACTTAGCCTTTTCGGTCAGTGGTATCTGCCAATAACCTTTAGTTAAGTCTATCTTACTAAATATAGTTGCGTTGGATAGACGTGGCAGTAAGTCGTCGATAAGTGGATGTGGTTCGCTGTCAACTATAGTCTTAGCATTAATTTTCTATAATCAACACATAGTCTGATGTTATTGTCCTTCTTCCGGACAATCACTAATGGAGAAGAGAATGGCGAATTACTAGTCTCAATGATTCCCAGAGACAACATCTGTTCAAGTTCCTTAGTAGTTTTAGCAAGGAAATGTAAAGGAACAGAATAGGGATGTACACGAATAGGTGTATCATCATTGAGAGTAATGTCATGACTGATAGCCGATGTGCGACCCGGGACGTCGGTCAATACATCTGGATAAGATTGTAATAGATTAGCAATCTGTAGACGCTGTTGCGGTGTAACCGTTGAAGAGATGGTTACATCCCGCCAAGATTCAGTAGGTTGAACTACTGGTACCGGTAACGGTAACTGTACCTCAGGAAAAGAAGATTCTTCTTCCTGGATGACAGATAAGTTAGAATAATAACAAGTAGATACTGTGTTGTCATCTAGTTCATGAAAAATTGACTGTAAGTGTTCAGGACGTGTATGAAATTGCTTGAGCATGTTAATATGAAATATCTTTTTGTGTCCCTTGATATCTAAGACGTAATCAACGTCGGAAATTTTATCAATGACTTTGTAAGGACCATTCCAAGATATCAATAATTTATTGTTATTGTGAGGAAGTAACACATAAGCCTCGTCGCCTGGGAATAATTGGCGTAATCGTCGAGACCTATTTTGTAGAGATCGAGCCTTAGCTTTTGCAGCCTCAGAAGAAGCTGTTGCCAACTGGCAAGACTCAGTAATGTTCTTCCGAAGATTAATTACATATTCGTAAGATGACTGAGTGTCCTGAGTCATCTCCTCGTCAATTAATAAGTCTTTTATTAGTCCCATAGGACCTCTTGGGGGAGCAACAAAAACTAATTCAAAGGGAGAGAAGCCAGTTTGTTCATCTTCCTCTTTCTTTAATGCAGCCTTTTTCTCTGCTTCTTTTCTTTCACGTTCCTCCATTTCTGCTTTATGTTTTTCCAGTTCTGCCTCAGCAAACTGACGAAGTTCTTGAGATTTATAACCATATTCCTTACCAATTTTAACGAAATGGTCTATAGTAAGCATTTTGACTTTTATCTGTAAGTAATTATTGATAATTACTGATTAAAATAGTCAATAGTAGCTTCAGAGTAATTATTATACTTACTCAACTTAGGAATATTCAATATAAATAATCACAATAGTACTGAACTCTTATGTCTAAGTTCAACTAATAGACAATATTTTGTAACAATATTGTATCTAAATACGAACTATATCATAAATAGTTATGATATCTGTTAACTATAATGTAATTACATCACACAATTAATCTCAATATCCAATAATGTTGGGTATGATTCCTAGTAATTATATTGTTCAATGTACTAAGTCACTCTCTTAGTACCAGAAAAGTATATTAAATAATATACAATGGGTCTATTACCTCAAAGGTAGACTATAAGATTATTTTATTTGGTCAATATATATATTATATTATTATGCCCTAGGCATCTCTTATAAATTGTAGTGCTACTTTCTTGGACTATCACTGCATAATTATGCAATGTCCCATATTAACCTTAAATATCAGAAAAAATTAATTAAATTAAATTACAAGTGTATTATTGCATATAATATCATATTATTAATGTAGTATTTAATATATATCATGAGGACAAACAAAACAATGATGCAACTAAAGGGTACAAACAATGTCAAGACGCAAACAAGACATTTTCACAATTAAAAATGAATTTATGAACTAAATAAAACAAGCGGAAGTGTCACAAGCCAAATGAAGGGTCAAGGTCTGACCCGAGGTCAACTTAATATTCAAAGTACACAAAAAAAAAAATGACTGCAAAAAATGATGACATCACAGGACTCATAACGGACGACCATTTAACAATCATCAAATAAATGATAGTAAGAGGAGACTGGACGAAATAGTTAACGAACATGATACAAAACTGAATAAAATTGTGAACTGAGTACGAATAAAATACACCAGTTATCTACGGAACGGTACAGCTAACACAAATCGTCAAACGACAGCAGATTTGGACAGACAGTCCAATGGCAAACCTCAATGGGGCTTCCAAAAGTGCAATCGTTTAACTGCCCTAAGAAACGACCGAAATCAATTCAGGCATCGTGAGAGCCACAGAATCTAATTTCGGTTCATCCTCCCTACCGCCCACTAATTAACAACACATTAAAACAACCAAAAAAAAAATACATGAAACACATTCAGAAAAGACATGCCTGTGCAGGCAAAAGGCATGGACTCAGTATTACTGTTTGCAATGACGACAGTATTAAAACAACTAGACTTATCTTTTCCGTTGCTTAGATCAGTGCTGGAGGTCGTCAACAGCTAGGCTAATGCCCCTGACTGTCTGCTCCTGTAGTCCATATCGTGTGTTTGCTTCAAATGGCTCATGTTTCCCCTGGTTAGACTTAGAAACGGCTTTGGTTTCTCCGACAGATCACCTACACGACTTTCAGTGACGTCACGTTGTTAGGCATTAGAATGAGTAAGACGTCATCTTCGACTGGATCATGTGATCGAAACTTGATCATAAATATTATGGTTAACATGTGCATAAGGAACAGAAGTTTGTTTCTTTTTTCTGTCGTTCCCCGCATTCGGCCGCCACTTTGTTCATACAACTCAGTAGCATGGTATGAAGAAGTAGTTCATGTAACTTGAACTCAGCAACATTAATGAAGTAATTAATGCCTTCAGATTGAGTCCGTAATATTTAATCACATGTACACACAGGATGATCATTTCAAATAGGAACAGAACATGAGTCCGTATAAGTCAAGCATAAATTAATCAATAACGTAGACTGCTGGTTTACGTGTCAATGTCCGTTTAAGGATACAATGCAGTATTGTCGTCAGAACATCACAGCTATATGCACGCGCAGCTAGACATGGCTACCTGCCGACAGTGAGACTGCGAGTCTGAATATTTCATACGAATTTGACGATTATTCTCCTCCTTCTGAGAATTCTAGTTAAATACTAACCTCCATAAATTTTCCTCTCATATAGAGTTCTAGGACTGACCCTGGTCCATCAAAAATGCACATATAAATGGCTATATCATGCCATTGAATTGGAAGGTTAGAAAAACGCAGCTATTCAGCTTGGCGGTCAAGTAACAAAGGGTCGCGTCTCCTAGTTACCGACTGTGTCCTAAACAACGCTAGACACGTCATAATCGATCGTGTATGGAGCGTTCAATAATTGAAACATCTATCGCAATATATTAAATGTCTTAACCTTTACGATTGCACGTCTGCTAACCTTTAGCAGACGGCGTTAATAGCATTCTGTCTCAATTCTCAGGTTTTGATCTCTATGTTTGATTGTAGTCTCCCTCTCTTACCCAAGGAGCATAGGCCCTTCAACAAATTTATGCCAAGTCTTCCTGTCCAATGCCATCAGCTCAAGGTCTTTCCATGCCTTCTTCATTCCTTGTATGTCTTCCACCAGTTCTCTTCTCCATGTATTCTTCACATTCATATTTGAGAGAATGGCCAGTTTTTGAGCTATAGTAAGATCTGGAAGGAAATATTCACCATACATAGACATAAAAAAAAAGGTCTCAGACAAGGTTGTGTGCTGTCCCCCTGCCTATTTAATTTATACACAGAAAAAAATTTTCAGACAGATACAGGAAATACCAGCACTGAACCTCAGTGGAAGGTCAATAAACAACCTTAGATATGCAGATGATACAGTGTTAGCTGAAAGTGAACAGGATTTAGAAGAACTAGTGAAGCAAGTGAACAATATAAGTCACGAATATGGATTGGACATTAATATTGAGAAAACAAAAAACTATGATAATTAGCAAAGCAGACGATAAACCCACATTAAAGATAGGCATAAATGGGAAATTCTTGGAACAAGTCAAGAGCTACTCATATCTTGGTCATATATTAACAGAAGATAGTAAATGTGAAACAGAAATCAAGAAGAGAATAGGAATGGCCAAAGCTACATTCAACAACATGAAACGTATGCTGACATCTAAACAGTTGACTCACAAATTAAAACTGAGAATCATAAAATGTTATATATATTATGCACTACTGTATGGTATAGACACATGGACAATGAATAAGCATTTGGAAGAACGAATTGAGACTCTTGAAATGTGGATGTATAGAAGAATGAGGCGCATCTCATGGAAAGAGATGAAAACAAATAAGGAGGTCCTAGAAAATCTAGGTATGAAAAGAGAACTAATGAGGGAGATCAAAGTTCGGCAGCTAAAATACTTTGGCCACATAAAAAGGCATAACACCTTGCAGAAGACCAAAATAGAAGGGTGAGTTGAAGGCAAACGTGCAAGGGGAAGACAGCGCTATAAATGGGAAGATAACATCAAGAGATGGACAGGAAAGAGTTTATCAGAGTAGAGGTGGGCAAATCGACCCACTCTGCTGTATCGAGACATTCGGCACAGTGATTTAAACTGTATCGACAGACTGTTTTGGCACAACGGCACTTTTGCCCGTGTCGTGAGAAGTCTCTAGCAATAGACAGTATACATGAACTGTGTGAGACAATCTCCGCCGTTTTCCTTGCGTGCTACTGGCGTGCTGTCTGCTTGGACTGGCGTGTGTGAAAATCTATGACGTTTCGTGTGACCACAATTCAATATTTTTACACAAGTCTTCATTATGATGAAATAAAAGGGAGATGTGATGATAGCTGCAGTATATGTGAAAATAATAAAAAACAACAATAATAATAACAGTAATAATAACACATGATATCAAACTAGAGTAAGCTAGTTTTGGTAGACAATGATTCAAATCCACACCGAGTACACAGATATCAGCAGAGCTAATAAAGTGTCCATTACATTTATACGAACACACGGACACTTTCAACTTTAACATAGTGCCTAAAACATTGACAACTGCAGCACTGACACAATTTCCAGTGTCTATAACTTCTCAGCAAAAATAATATCACTTGTAAAATCAAGTCATCATAACACATCCCTGAAAAATATGACATGTTTGATGTTCCATACTATCTATGAACGACTAATGTCCCGGAAGCTTGACTCAAATTTTACAAAGGTCCACGGAAGGTGAGACAGTGTGCCTCTTTGCAAAACAGCGAAGCAGACAGGAAATAAAACTGTTTCGAAACAAGAAGCAGGCTGTGTTTCGGACCTTTCGGACTCAGCGCTGTTTCGAAGCATTGTTTCGACACAAACACACAGTAGCCATCTCTATATCAGAGTGCACCACCAAGACAAGAGACAGAAGACGTTGGAGATCCATTACAGCCAACCTTCAGTGTGGAGATGGCAGCTAATGATGATGGTGGAGGATATATTGCTGGGTTTTCAAGACGTCTGAGGGTATTCAAGTATGGGAGTGCTCAGAAAGATATTCTGAGGAATTCACAAAGTTCATATGCAGTTATTTTAATACTCAAACGACAGTTGATTTTTATTTATCTGTTCTAACCTTTTTTTTTACATTCTCACCATTTTTCACTGATTTCAGGACAGCCTGGCCATTTGTTATATTCCACATTATCTTTTTTAGCTGAAACGATCTCCAAACAGTTTTTTTTTTCTCCACCCACTTCCCGTAGAACCTTCAGTAACAGCTTTCTTTAGCTTTGCTAAAAATGCGTTAATATGTTGATTAACTTGTGTCTACCAAAGTGTCCAAGAGGCAATATGCGTTAATATGTTGATTAACTTGTATCTACCAAGGTGTCCAAGAGGCAATATGCGTTAATATGTTGATTAACTTGTGTCTACCAAAGTGTCCAAGAGACAGTTTATTTCAAGACAGTGACTAGCTGTATAATAATAATATTAGCCCCTTCAGTCATAACTGACTGGGAATGCACCCCTGAGGTGACAGTCTTCAGCTGCTTATTTTCCTGTTGTTCTTTTCGATGTTTTCTCCTGCTTACCATGAGAGCTTCTTTTCGCCCTATCTGAGGTGGTGCCATAAAGAGCATCGCCACTTGGTGTGATCAGCAGCCTCATCCTCCCAGGTTGCTGGATTTATGTTCAGTGCCTTCATGTCCCTCTTGCACACATCTTTGAACCTCAGCTGCGGTCACCCAACTGTTCTTTTGAAATCTGCCAGTTGTCTGTAGAGGATATCTTTTGGGATGCGACCATCTTCCATGCAGTGGACATGGTCAAGCCAGCGTAGTCTGTACTGTCTAAGCAGTGTATACATGCTTTGAAGGCCAGTATGTGACAACACCTCGACATTTGTCACTTTGTCCTTCCACGAAATACCGGGTATGTGGCGTAGACACCATAAATGTAAGATATTGAGCCTTCTTTCTTGCTTAGCATAGGTTATCCATGTCTTGCTGCCAGAAAGAAGTGTCTAGTGACAAAGGCATTATATACCGGAGCTTTGGTCTTTGTTGTGAGTTTGGAGTTTCCTCACACACGCTTTGTGAGGCGGGCAAAGATAGCTGCAGCTTTGCCAACGCGGCTGTCATTTTCTGTGTTTAGAGAGAGTTTGTCGTTAATGGTAGACTCCAGGTATGTGAAGTGGTGCACCACTGCCAATTCATAGTTATCGATAGTGATAACTGGTGCAACATCCACATCCTGACCCAACATGTTTGTTTTCTTTAAACATATTATGAGGCCAAAGTTCTTGCCTGCTTGGGTGAAGCTGTGAAGCTCCTGTTGACTTTGAGTGACGATTGCAGCATCATCAGCGAAGAACAAGTCTCTTATAGTGACCCTTCTGATTTTTGTTTGTGCCTTTAGCCTTGCGAGGTTGAACAGTCGGCCACTAGCTGTACGGTAAATGTGTAAATATACTTCGGGATTCTGAGAAGGTAGCGGTAGCAATCTAAATCATCATCTCCATTTTCCTTTGCACTGCTTGTGGAACTTGAAGCCACTACTGCAACTGATCCTCTTGTATAAAGCCTGCACTAAGCAGTCATGTGCTCTTGTAGAGGTGGTGTATGTGGCAGTTTGTTTTACATGAATATATTGCCATCCCAAGTTAATCACTTTGCATTTATTTGAACTTTGGGGTAGGAAGATCTATTGTGATGTAGATGGGTACACAGCATCATATTATCATTAATGCCATTATTAAAGCGAATCATGGGCAATCCTACAACCCACAAAAGTCAGATCCAAACATCAGAAATGAGGTATCTGAGAAAGGTGGTTGAAGTAACAAGAAGAGATGTGGTCCGCAACCAGACGATACGTCAAGGCCTAGAAACCCAACCCCTGCAGACCCAAGTAGAACAGTCGCAACTAAGATGGTTTGGCCATGCCTGCAGAATGGGAGAAGATCAGCTGCTCAGCAGGTATTGGAGGCTAAGAGCCAGGGATTCAGACCTCCAGGACAACCCAGAGTTCGCTGGGAGGACAACATTAGACAATCTCTGAAGGACCGAGGACTAGAATGGAGCCAGGCCAGGAAGAAGACAGCCAATAGGATAGTATGGTGCTCTCTCTTCTAAACCTCTACACCTCACAGTAGAAGAGGGGCGACTAAGTAAGTACTACTAATTAAGTAAGCCATTATTAATAGCCACACATATTATATGAAAATTAATAAGTGTTTACTCTGTCCTCTTAACTAGGGACAAGCTTGAGGTTATGTGGTAAAGACAGGCAAAACTCCAACCACGTTCTGCCATTGCTTCTCAAGACGTCGTTCAACAAGGGAACCAATCCCACTGAAGATTACATTGTTACCACGCCTCCAGAATATGATGATAGACAGTAAGGTTAAGCCGGCGATTCGGAAACTTTATTGTAACATCATGCATTTGCCTATACATGCCACACTGCCTAATGGCAACCAGGTGGTCATAGACGCAATGACAGACTCGCAAATTACTGACATGTATGAACTGATAGCCAGTGCTGCCACGAGTGGCAGTGGATTCGGAGTTGATGAGTATCCTACGGAGAAAGATTTCCGCAATGAAATCAAAGATGGTCACAATTTCATTGTTTACGGCAAGGATTGCGGGAAAATGATTGCTGCATTTTCTTTAATCAACAGTAGATTCTATCGTGGCACAGACGTAACATTTGCTGACCCAATAATTATCGTGAAGAGATCTGAGAGGGGTAGAGGGATTGGTGAGTTCTTATTTAGACATACTGTTCAGTTTTCAAAACGATTGGGATATATGGGAATCTACACGGATACTTTCACTAACAACATTGCCATGACAAAAATTATTGAGCGGACACCAGGGTTCCAGCGTGTTGGTCATCTTCCAGTGGGCGGAAAGATGCCAGATGGGACAATAGTGGGTACCAATGTTTACTTTAAGGACTTGAGAAACTCCTGTGATGACAGCACGTTATGGATTCCTGGTGAATGATATTTTTAAAAAGCAGAGTTTACATGATGATTTAATTCAAGCAAGAACACCTGTTTTCTTATGACCTTTTGATTCGGATCAAGAAATAACAGATTTTCTGGTTGCCTGGAGATTTAGCTGAAAAGGAATAAGTTAATTAGGAATTTCAAATTTAAGAAAAATAGCATTAAGTGTTATCATACTATTAGTTATGCATATTTTGGCAGCAGTATAGACAAAGTTGAGAGGGGGGGAGGATGATATCAAAATAAGAATACAACAGGTTAGAGGAGCTTTCATTGCCTTGGGAAATACAGTCACTTAGTACGACATGCCTGCGGGATTAGTAGTACTATTTTTTATTTACTTTCTCAGTTACCCCAGGGAACTACAGAAGGCTGGTAATGTCATATTGTACAGAAATGTACCTACAGCACATATGAGGCAACTTATAGGACAACTTGGCAACATCATTCTTATATAAGGCTACAGAGATGTTCCTTCACTCCTGTCGTTGTCCAGGAACAGTGGTGGTCAATGGGGGGGGTACCATATTTCTACTCTGCCAAAATGTTTTCACTGTTGTCATTCTTGTCACTAACTACAGTGGTAATTGGAGACCCATTTCTCTGGATTGCCAAATCTTTCAATTCTCATTTGTAATGTGCTAGTTTCATGTGTTGGTTCATAAATTTTTTCCTAAAGTTTGTATATCAATATTTCAGTTGTTTAAAACATGTCTGAACTAACAGTTGTGAATTTTTCATTATGCATTTTTATTTTTATTTTCTTTAACTTGTACATACCATTTAACAAATTGATTTGTTTTGTATTTTATTGACATCTGAAAGCAGAACCAAAAACTTCTTGTCATTGTATATTGTCATGTGAAAAATAAGAATTTTTTTTCATTCTGATTAGTATTAATAGTTTGCAGAATCGTAAATATTATTATATTAATTAAAAGTAATTTTGCTGAGATATTTTCACGTATAGAAGAGACATAAAAAAATAATCATGTAAAAAATATAGGCCAAATAAAAAAATTTAGTGAGAGAGAGCAAAAAATGTCTATTTTTGCACATGGATTTTTTTTCTGTTCTTTATTGAACTTAGGTCAGTAAAATTTTCATTTGTTTAACTCTTTGACTCCATACTTATTTTCCACCCTGTGCCATAATTATTTTTTGAAGAATTCTAAACGGTGAAGTGTACTGTCTTTTAGTGTAAATTTTATGTTAATCTTTTTTTGTGAACATGTACTTATTATATACCAAACTGTAGGGAAATGGATAGAGAATTTTAATATATAACGTTTTTGGTAGTATTAACACAAGTGTGGTCGGTATACTTAAAATATTTTGCATGTAAAACTGAAAAACACTAAAAAGTTAACTGTAGAATACGATCATACCAAAGACAAATTACTGTTGTAGACAATAAAACTTTCTTTTTAGTCTTCAAACATCAAGTTAATCCATATAAGGTAAAGGATCTCGTTACATGCCCATTGAGGCATATTGGGAATATGGTGTTAGGCCCATATTATCTTGACCGTCGGCACACTTGGGGTGATGTGGTCAGCATCACTCCGGCCACCTTAACCTTCCCAGAGTTGCTATGGTACCCATTTGGGGCTGGGTTGACCCAGGAGCCGTTTGTGGCCTAAAAAAATCCCACCTCATCTGGGGATCGAACCATAGACCACTGCGCTAGCAATATGCTACCGCGGCTCCTAAGTTAATCCATATACAAAGCAATAAAAACATTGCTTATGGGCATAATTAGTACATTTAGTGTTACTCACACCAGTTTTTGCTGTGGTCCCTTGTAAGAAAAAAATAATTTATGCAATCGTGCATTACGTAATTTTTAAACAAATAAAGAAGAATAACGTCATAAAAACTTTTTTACACTTGTTTAATGTTTTAATAGTATCCCTAGCTTCATCTTCTACCTAGCACTAGTGATTAGATGTTATGGTAGGTCTAGTTTTGTTGCTTATTGATCGGTCAGAATATGACTACACCCACTCAACTAAATCTAATATGTCTAACTTTTCTGCACCGATTCCATATTTTCACAACAAACTGTGACTACCAAACAATCATCATCAATGTCAGCAATGTTCCAAAGTAGTTTGACACAATTATTTGCTTAGGAGACTTAGAAAATGTAAATATAAAGCGTGACATATTTCTCTAGCAAATAACAACGAAAAATGCAAACATGCGAATCGTCACACAAATTGTGATAATAACATCAAAACACGCACATGGGCTGCTTAACTACAATCAAATTAGTTGTTTAAATAGTAGCGGAAGTCATTTTATGAGTTTTAAAATATAAACTGCATTAAATAAACGATTTTGGGGTTTATTCGTGATAAACTAAAATCAACGCTCTGAGCGGTTGCACTGACACAGCGCGTTGAATTTTGCAATGCTCAGAGCGTTGGTCTGGAGTCAAAGAGTTAAACAATGTCTGAACTAACACTTGTGAATTTTTCATTATGCATTTTTTTTTATTTTCTTGAACTTGTACATATCATTTAACAAATTGATTTGTTTTGTATTTTATTGACATCTGAAAGCAGAACCAAAAACTTCTTGTCAAATGATGGGGCACTGAAAATTTAAGAAAAATGTAATGAAAGCCATATGGATGCAGTGCATACCGTCATTCAAGTACAGAATAGTGAATATATAAGTGTTTAGCACTTAGCTGAATTGAAAGGTGAGTATTTCTCCTCAGAAGCCTATGATTTAAGAATTTTGTTACACCTTGCAAGTAATCAGGCAGGCTTGAACAAGGACCCCTTGTGGAAAAAGAGAAACGAATATGCCAGTTTAAAATAAAAATGTATTGTAATTGAATTATAATGTGGAAAAAGTGTAAGAATTTACAAAGAGATAAACAGGTTATGTAAGTGTAGCACTTTGAGATTTTAAGATTCTTCTGCAAAAATCAGACATTTTAGAAGAATGTGTATTACGGTTACATTAAGAAAATAAAAATAAAATTTTTTTTCCGTAAGCCCGCTAATACTCGAGGCGAAATCTAAGTTAATAGGTATAACCTGAGACTGATTTTTTTGAGTATTCCTTTTTCCCTGTACACTGACAGGTGTCCACTCAACATTCAGGCAGATACTCGCCAATTTCAGAGGTACCCATTAGAGCTGGGTCGGCTCAGGAGCCGTTCAGGTTATTCCAGTGCCTGGTCGAAGGCACTCCGTCAAATATCTTTCACCAGGGCTCGAATCATTCCAGTCCAAATCCCGGTCGAAGACACTGGTTTAAATGTCCTCGCCAGGGCTTGAACCTGGATCACCCGATCGCCAGCGCAGTGTGGTAACCATGACACCAGCACGGCTCACCCAAAAAAATTTAATAAAAACAAGAAATATTACACACCAGATCGTCCGATTGACAGAGTGGTTAGAGCACTAGTCTCTTGCAGCAAAGGTGCCGGTTCAAATCACCATACCGACTCGCTCCAGTCTATCAAGCTGTAAATGGGTACCTGACTCTGCTCTTTGAGTTAGGAAAGGAAAAAGCAGCGAGGAAGGGAACTGGTCACCCCATCTCTCGATGCTGGACCAAGTATGTTGGTATCTATCACTTACTTCTCTATGGCAGTATACGCTATGGGACAACCTATAACACACTAAAAGGCTTGTTTACTATTGTGTTTATAATTTGTGTTTAGTTTCGAATCACTTTATTTCACGATTGTGTAAATATTTATTTGCCTTGCTAGTATTTTGACATTCTTTCATTACTTATAAGTTATGTTTAATACTCAGACTTGTTATGTTTAAAATATTATACTCAAGGATTTCAGATGTGATGTTTCTTTTTTTTTTTTGTTATTGAAGAATTCAGATGAAATGAAACATTGTTGAGCTATATCAGGTTTGAAGAAGTTACTATATTTTAGAATGTGTCATTACTGTAAACACTCAATGGAATCCTCGCCGGTGCTACAGAGTTCATGCACTGTGCTGAGATCCTCAATGTGTGATCTAAGGGAGGAGATTGGAGCACTTATTGAGTTGTCAGTGTGCAGTGAAGATGATCCTTATAACCAAAACTAAAGCAAAGTATACTTTAAGAAAGTCAAAACTTGGGGACACTTTCTATGAAAACATGCAAGCAGATGTCTGAGAGTGTTTGAAGAAGAAGAAGAAGAAACTTGAGGACACTACTTTCAAGAACATCAAACATTGTGGGAATAGTCTCAAAATTCAGATTAGGTGGAATTATGTATGTGAAGAATTTTGAATTGAGGTAATATTCTATGACTTCATAATTTCTTAGGGCTATATTCTGTAAATGTATACATAGCAGGGCCTATATTACAAAACTTAGATTTGGAAGACATTTGGATTAAGTGAGTCTAAAGTTCCAAATGTGGGTTATACTCACGAACATTATACTTTTGTTTTGTTCATGTGTTTAATTTTTTTTTCCTCTACAAGCATAACAACAACAGCATAACCACAACAGCATAATGAGCAAATGTAATAACAGTTAATTAAATTGTTATATCTTTAATAACATCAACTGGGACCAGGTATGCGCTGTCTTGAATGAAATGAATTACTAATGTTGTCTTCCCAGTAGACTCTGGGTCATCCTGAAGGTCTGGATCCCTGGCTCTTAGTTTCCCATGCTTCTCCTATTCTGCAGACATGGCCAAACCATCTTAGTTCGGACTGTTCTACTTGGGTCTGCAGGGGTTGGGTTTTTAGGCCTTGACATATCGTATTTTCTGAATATAATGAACACAAAACTTGAGCTGCTGATAAGTGTGAGATAATCGTGTAGGAGGAAATAGATACTGATCGAAAAAAAAAATAGCATGAGAAAACAAAATTACCTGAAGGTGTAATGTTTGACAGTGTGTAAATGGAAATTGAGAAAGAATTTAAATCTACCCCCTCTAAGAAAAACAGATTCTGACAGCATGTGATGTTACAACGTATACCATTGTATAATTCAGTCTCCAGATTTTCTTAGTGTCCCATCCATAAATTCCCACAAACGTGCAATGGTACATTTTTTGAGAAATTATGGAAAAGCTGCACATTGCAGCATGGAAACTAAACTGCACTCTCATTGAAATAACTTGCATTTCTTCCTGTCTGTTCGTGGAAGGTATTTTGGAAACATTTCTACCTGTTATTTTTTTAATTGCTGCAATTTTTACCGCTTATATTAATCAGAGTGTGATGAGGTGGATGTTGGATAAAATATAATAGATATAGTTCCCAGCAATGGAGAAGAGAACTGGTGAACTAGTGGTGGCACAGGACAAGTCAGGTAGTTAACTGCACAGTTCTAGATGGTAGATGTAGAAGAGAGCTGTGAAGTAACTTACCTTCTTGCTAGACATATCCTATGCTCCAAGGGTGTCTATTAATAGCTGATGCGGAATGTAGCTTGTTATTTATCCCTACCAATTAAAAATATTAATTAATTCTCTCAATTTCCACACAATAACAAAATTTCTAACAGAACTGGAATTTTACAAAATCAATCAACTACAATTTATAAAATATATTTGTGCATTTAATAATTTAAAATTGAAGGTTGGTAATGATAGCAGATATTTATTTACAAAAACACAGGCTGAAAATTATAGATTGTTAATGTCTTTGTCATCATGTATGGTCATTTGTGACTTCTGGATCTTGTTTCTTCAAGGTTACTACTACTTATCTAGTTCAGGTGGTGACTTCTGGATCTTGTTTCTTCAAGGTTACTACTACTTATCTAGTTCAGGTGGTGACTTCTGGATCTTGTTTCTTCAAGGTTACTACTATTTATCTAGTTCGGGTGGTGACTTCTGAATCTTGTTTCTTCAAGGTTACTACTACTTATCTAGTTCAGGTGGTGACTTCTGGATCTTGTTTCTTCAAGGTTACTACTGCTTATCTAGTTCAGGTCCTTCCACTACAGACACTTCCCATCATTAATCAGGTGTTGATTTCCTAGATCTTTATTTCCCTGGACAGGCAACCCGTATGCTACTATCTGGCAAATTTCCAGAGGTGGTCCTTTAATCACCCACACTGCAGTCTATTATGCTTCAGCTGGGAAGCTTTTGTTGTGACTCTCTCAGGTAAGAAACCTGAAACACATGCACAGAGTATGGTATCTGTTTCCTACTACCAGTAGTATACTACCATAAGATGTATACTATAGTAAGATATATACTACCATAAAATGTATACTACATTAAGATATATACTACAGTAAGATATATACTACCATAAGATATAAACTATAGTAAGATATATACTACAGTAAGATATATACTACAGCAAGATATATACTACCATAAGACATATACTACAGTAAGATATATACTACCATAAGACATATACTACAGTAAGATATATACAACAGTAAGATATATATACTGGAATTAGATGTATATTACAGTAAGATATATACTACAGTAAGATATATACTACCAGTAAGATATATACTACCATAAGACATATACTACCATAAGACATATACTACCAGTAAGATATATACTACCCTAAGACATATACTACCCTAAGACATATACTACAGTAAGATATATACTACAGTAAGATATATACTACCAGTAAGATATATACTACCATAAAACATATACTACAGTAAGATATATACTACCAGTAAGATATATATTACCATAAGATATATACTACAGTAAGATATATACTACAGTAAGATATATACTACCATAAGACATATACTACAGTAAGATATATACTACCATAAGACATATACTACAGTAAGATATATACTACAGTAAGATATATATACTGGAATTAGATGTATATTACAGTAAGATATATACTGCAGTAAGATATACACTACAATAAGATATATACTACAATAAGATATATACTACCATAAGATATATACTACCATAAGATATATATACTACCATAAGATATATACTACTATAAGATATATACTATTATAAAACATATACTTCCATAAGATAGGAAGCTAAGTCTCCCAGGTTAAAGGCAATATATAGTGAACAGTACAGTCAGCTGAACAAGGAAGTTAAACGTCAAACCCGTGCTAACAAAAGGACATTTCTAGATGACCTTGCAAGACAAGCAGAAGAGGCAGCACTGAGAAATGAACAAAGCACAGTATACAAAATAACTAAAATCATCAGTGGAAAACGAGGTGCAAACAATATTACATTAGTAAGTGTCGCAAAATTGGTTTCAAGTCATTGCAAATGAGTTCAGTTAGATTTATAAACCCATCTACGATCGAGTGACCGCTTTCAAAATGGCGGCGTATCAGCGAAATGTGTATCGGACAGAGGAAATCGCCAACGATAAATAACAACAGAAGGGAATCCGTATGAAAAGGATTTTACATTTCAGTACAGGGAAGGATGGTGTATAACTGCATATAAGATGGAACGGTAGGAAGTTCTCATTTACGGAGATATATGCGTATTTCGGCTGCCCACAGTTACGCTAATAGCATGTAAACCCACTTCTGTTCTAATTATTAAAATCAACAAATAACAGTTTGGGAATTTACATGGATAGGAAGATAGAGTTTTATCAGCTGTATAAAACTAGATAAGAGGGAACAATATGGATATTATATATGCCGAGAATGATAAAGGCAAAATTTCAGTCGACGCACAGATCGGCCGAAATCACTGTTCGGGAAGGATTTTTCAGGTTAGGTTTAGGCTGTGACGTCGGTACTCTCCGATACGTCCGCGCTTTGCGTATAAGTAGCGGATCGGTAAACTGAGAGAGATACACACACCATTACCTCTTCGCCTTGAGCACGCAGCGTTCGCACACAACCGGGAGAAATACAAACCAGATAAGTTGAATTTAATTTATTTGCTGTTTCTATTTTGTATACAATTTAAGCGGTTAGTATAATTGTTGATTGCTTGATACTGGCTAGGAGTGATAATATAAAATAGGAATAGCCATAAATTAAAAAGAAACAAATAAATTTTAATAGGCCCAGGCGCCACGTGCTTTCCATTGCGTGGTACGGTAGACATTTTTACTTTACTTAACTCATCAGAAAATAGCAAAAAGTTGAATCATCCTAAACTGTAATCATAGATCCTAGTAGTGTTAATCAATTATTAATAATAAATATTAGTGGTTAAGGGAATTTTAGATTTACCAGATCGAAAGATTTGAACCAAAATAGACCAAACTTCTAAGAATAAGAACAAGATAGCACAATAAAATAATTAAATTAATAACAAAATAAAAGAAAGGGAGCTAAAAGAAATAGGAAAGAACAATAAGTAAAGAAATTCAAATAGGAAATTAGGACATAGCTCATAACCAAACATGGCACCTGTAGTCCTAACTAGATCACAGTCAGGTGAAGGCAAAACGTGGGCAGAAGCAGTTAAAAACAAAGATAGGGACACCAGGCACGATAAACTAGAAGAGAATAGTCAGGCCCCCATAGAAGAAATTTCTAACCAAAAAAATAGCAATGAAAGTACCAAAGAAGACTCAAGACATAAAGCATCCCAGGCAGTTTCCCAAAATAAAGATGTAGTAAACATATGTCGGTTAAAGATAACACAAGTAGCTGGTGAGGTTGGCAAGATCAAAGCACTAGATGAAGACAAAATTATAAAAATCCTTGATCCTGTGTTAGGCAAAAAGGCGATAGCCAAAATTTCAAAAACCCATTTTGGCATAATAATTACCCCAAATCAGAGCGACAGAATAAAAGAGATGTTAGAGGAACTCAAAGTAGAAGCAAAAACAGTGACTCTGGCACACGACATAAAAGTAAAGATAGAGCTGGCAAAAGAGACCAATAGGTGTGTGTTAAAAGGGATAAACATTAACCTTTCAAGCGAGGAAGTTATGAACAGCATCGCAAAACAGAACCCAGACATAAAGTTGGTACATGTGGACAGAATAATGGTGAAAGGGAGCATTGTAACCCCAGTGGTTATAATAACGGCAGAAGGGAGGGAAACCCCTAAAACACTACTATTTGGGAAAACCAAGAAGCACACCGAAGCTTACATTCCCCCTGTGCTACAGTGCTCCAACTGTCTGAAATTCGGCCATGGAAGGAACAATTGTAAGGGGAGAACAGTTTGTCGGTACTGCTCCAGTAACCACCCCTCTACACAGTGTGAAAAGGCAAAGGCAGATACCGACTACAAAAAGGCGAATGGGAACAGAAAGTGTTCCAATTGCAAAGGGAACCACAGTGCCAGGTATCAGGGCTGTCCAGTGTACCAGCAAACCAAACAAGCACTAAAAGAATCCATCATAACAAGAACACCATTTAAAACAGTAATTAAAGAAATAAAAGAAAACGCAAAAAACACAAACAGTAAAGTTGTAGAAGAAATAAAATCTCTTAAAGAAGAAATTGGACTATTAAAACGCAGCAGTCAAAAGAACAGAAAATAACTAACAAAACAAAAGAAAGCAGCAAGCCAGACAGGTCAGCTACAACTCTGGAAAATGTGAATTCACTGAAAAGTGCAGAGGCATTGCTACAAGAAGTGAAAGCCATACAGTTCCAAATTACCCAGGATGTGGCTAAACTGACTGCACTGAAAGAAGAAAATGAAATAATGCTAGTCAAACTTTCCGAACTAAAAGAAGAAAGTGAAATAATACTAAAAAGAATGGAAAGTGAAAGGCAGGAGATCAACATAGGGAGAGAAGGGAATGTAGCATTAGATGAAAATAGGAAAGTGGTCAACCTAGAAGAAACTAGCTCTATCAAAGAACACGTTGATGCACTTTTACCATACATAACAGAAAAAGTTACGGATACAATGATAAGTTTTAATAAGGCTTTTCTAGAGAACTTGATTGATGATGGGTCCACGAGTGCAGGGAATACAGATTAAGAGCAAATTGATAGTTAACCAAAATAAAAGGGATAATAGATGATGTTAAAATTCAATTTAGAAAGATTTAAAATTATACAGTGGAATTGTAGGGGTATCAAAAAGAATTTTGCACCCCTACTATCAGAGACAGGATTAACTACTGATATATATGCTCTTCAAGAGACCCATTTAAACCCAAATAGTAGATATAGTTGTAAGGGCTTTAAGATACTTAGACACGATAGGAAAGAAGGTAGAGGGGTGGTGTCGCAGTCTTAGTTAGCGAAAAATTTAAAATCATAGACTGGGAAGTTTTTAATACAACCAATATAGAAGGTATCCAGGTTACTATAGCAGCTGAACCAAACAATCTAACAATTCTAAATGTATATGCTAAAGATGGCATAATTAAAGATGAAGAAATACTAGCCATAAGCACCAGACTAGGCCCCAAAACAATCATAGTAGGCGATTTTAATTCCCATCATTGTGCTTGGGGTGGACAACATACAGATAATGCAGGAAAATGCCTACTTGACTTCATAGAAAACAATGAACTACTAATACTAAATGATGGATCTGCAACAAGAATTAATCCACAAGCTAATAGGGCAGACTCAGCAATAGACATAAGTATAGCAACTAACAACCTAGCGAATGTAAATTGGGAAGTGTTACAAGACACAAACTCAGATCATCTGCCCATTGTAATAACCATGCATGAAAATGTCATTCCAAACCCAGAACCAGAGAAACCTACCTTCAACTATAAAAAAAGCAAACTGGGAAGCTTTCCAATCAGAGCTGGAGGTGATGGAATATAAAGACATGGAATCAGATGATACTGACTTGTGGGCAGAAACACTGACCAATGAAATTCTGAAAATAGCAATAAAGTATATACCAAATAAAAATATGCCACAACACCTTAAACAAAAAAATAACATTAATAAGAAAAGAGAAACTCAATGGAATAAAGAACCAGTTGCCTGGTGGAATAAAAGCTGTGCAGAAATTCATGAGAGAAGAAAAAGGGCCTTACAAAAATATAGAAATAACAGAACAGAAGAAAATTATGATAAGTATAAACTTATTAGGAATGAATCTAACAGAATAATATTCAAAGCCAAAGAAACTAACTGGAAGGAGTTTTGTCAGTCACTTAAACCTAGCACTCAAATTAGAGAAGTATGGAGAAAGCTTAAGGCAATCAAAGGGAACAATAAGAAAAACAATAATGCCAACAATCAAACTACCAAAGAGAGCAGAAACAGATAAAGAAAAAGCTAATGCCCTTGCCGAGTATTTCTATAAAGTCAGTGCAAAAAGTAGCCTTGGACAGGAAGAAAATGAGAGAAGAGAAAGACTTAGGATACAGTTTTTAAAAGAACTACCAGACCAGATAGATGAAACAAACTATTTAGATGCTGATATAACGGAGGAAGAAGTAACTAATGCAATAAAAGATAAATCTAATACTGCCTCAGGGCAAGATATACTTAGTTATGAAATCCTTAAGAAAGTACCCAAAAGAACTATAAACATAATAACTTCACTTTATAACAAAATCTGGAGCTTAGGAAAGATACCAAAAGCATGGAAAGTAGCTATGATAGTACCCATTCTAAAACCCAATAAGGAAGCCCATGATGTAAGTTCATATAGGCCTATCTCCTTAACATCACAACTAGGTAAAATACTGGAAACTGTTGTGAATAAAAGAGTTAAATTCTACCTAGAAAAAAACCAGTTATATAGCCCAAACCAGTCAGGGTTTAGAGCAGACAGAAGTACAGTAGACCAGCTTGTAAGATTAGAACATGATGTAAAGCTAGGGTTCAAGAGGAAGAGAAAACAGTGGCAGTCTTTCTAGATGTAGCTAGAGCATATGATGAATGCTGGCGAGATGGAGCTCTTTACAAAATGAAAAAGATTGGCATTAATGGTAAAACCTATAGGTACCTAGAAAACTTTTTACAGGACAGGTATTTTGCTGTACAGGTGAATAATGATAGGTCAGAAATATATGAACAACAGAATGGGATTCCTCAAGGATCAGTGATCTCTCCTTCAATTTTCACTATAGCTGTAAATGATTTAGCAGATGAATTTAATGACATAAAGAATGCAGTATCACAATTTGCAGATGACTGTGCCATTTGGCGATCTGGAAAAAACTTGGACCATGTTTACAAAAAACTTCAAAATCAAATAGACAAAGTTTCAGAGTGGATGAAAAGTTGGGGCTTCCAAATTAATGTAAACAAAACAGTAGGTATGATTTTCAGCAAAGGAAATTTAAAAAAAAATAACAAAATCAATATAACCATTAAAGGACAGAAAATATGTACCTCCTCAACAACAAGATTTCTGGGCATAACTTTAGATAAACAACTAAACTATAATAAACATATAGACAATTTGGTAGAAAGCTGTAGGGGACCCCTAAATATACTAAGGATTGTAAAAGGTAATGGATGGGGGGCCAGCAATAAAATAATGCTTATGTTCTACAAGTCTTTCATCAGGGGGAAACTGGATTATGCCAGCATAGTCTATGACTCAGCTGCAGCTTCTAACAAAGCAAAACTGGACAGGATTCAAAATGCAGCCATGAGAACCATTACAGGTGCATTTATATCGACACCAGTAGAAGCTCTAGAAGTAGCTCTCGGCATACCTCCCCTTGGTCTAAGACGGAAAGAACTGAGATTAAATTATTGGAGTAAAGTAGCACAAGAAGTGACCCACCCAGCACATAAAGCATTTGTCAAAAACCAACCAAGTGTATGGGACGTTCCCTTAGATAAAGATAGATATCCAACAGGGTGGAGAACTATAGAAGACCTAATACAGTTCAAAGAACTATCAAACACAATTGAAAATAGTAATAAATACAGAAGCAAAATACCACCATGGGAACTAAAAACACCAATCATAGACTACTCACTTACTGAAAAGATCAAACAAAACATAGAAGATAAGGAAGCCAAAATGATAAGTAGAAAGTTCATAGGGCAACTAACTAAACAAAGTCTGGCCGTCTACACTGATGGATCCAAGGGTGATAGTGGGCAACTAGGTGCCGGAGTTGTAATACCACAATGGGGAATAAAAAAGAACTACAGTGTAACGGAAGGGGCATCGATTTTTACTGCAGAGATGATAGCAATTCTTAAAAGTCTAGAAATAATCGAAGATAACCCACCAGAAGCTGTTACGATATTTACAGACTCACTATCATCACTACAAGCACTAGAACACCCAGGTAAATGTAGCCGGCCAGACATAAAGGAAGAAATTCTAGCAATTAATACATCACTAGAGAACAGAGGATGTAGTGTGAGGCTAGTGTGGGTTCCAGCACACATAGGTATAGCTGGCAACGAGTTGGCGGACCAGAACGCCAAGAAGGGAAGAACAAGTAAAAACAATATAAAAGCAGGACTGGGAAGGTCAGAGATCAAGAGCCAAGTGAAGGAAACTATAAACGAGGAATGGAAGACAACATGGAAGAAAAGTAGAAAAGGCAGACACGCGTTCAAACTGCTGAAAGAACCAACGAGGACATGCCAGGTCAGAGACGAATTAAAGATACCATCGAACAAAAAACTGTGGCGTCTCCGACTCGGTGCAGCATACTTCATGGTAGAAGAACCACACTGCCAAGAGTGTCAGGAAGAGAATGACATAGACCACTACCTGATCCACTGTAAAAAGTATGAACAACAAAGGCTTGAATTAAAAACTTACTATAGAAATCACAATATAGACTTAACAAGTGATAAGGTTTTAAGTATAGATGCCCCAAGAGATGCCCAATCAATACTTAAAAGATATATACATAAAACAAAGGAAAAAATATAAGGTTAGAACTTCAGGAAAACCATCCAACTAAATAGAAATTAAGCAGCAAGAACTAACAAAGCATTAACAAAAAAAAATAACTACTCATAGGACAAGGAAAGACAAGGTATTAAAAAAAAAAGGGACAACAACTCAAAAAGAACAAATACTAATACAAATTAAAACCAAGTGTAAAGGACAATAGTTATCTAGAAACAATACAAAAGAGAAAATAAAATTGACAAATACTAATATAAATAAAAATCAGCAACTGCAAAAGACAACAGTTATTTAAATTGAATACAAAATTAATAAATAAAATGACACTAAATACCCCAATTATAACCAACTTTCAGGTTGAACAGGGTAGACCAAGATGGAAAGAGAAGAGGCAACAATAAGCAGATGTTGAATGCCAGATCTCAACCCACCAACTCATCAAAACAACAACAACGAGAGAGCAAAAGTTAATAAAACACTATATTACAAAAACTAAAGCTAACATATAAAAATCAAATAAGGAATTGAACCAGTAGTCCAAACTGGTGAAAGACTCGCCCCAGAAACACACAGATTAACCAAATAAACCATCCAGTAAAAATCAAAAACATACTAACTTAGAAAATAGCATATATTGGAATTTTTTTTAAAAACCATGTTGAACTATAACTACAAAAGGAAAAATACCGACTAGAGATAATATAATATAAAACAAATACAAACAAAAACATATTACAATAAAAGAAACACGTCCTGATATAACCAACAAATCCATGTACATGGTAGATGGTTGAAAGGGGCGTGCTACAAAATGAAGTAGCAAACACATTAAATAAAAAAAAAAAAAAAAAGAGAGAGATTCTGGAGCTAAGGAGAAAAGAACTGAGATTCAGCTACTGGGCAAGAGTGGCAAAAGATCCAACTCACCCGGCACATAAAACCTTTGATAGGGGTAACCAGTACATAGGCCACATTCCATTAAACCATAATAGATACCCGTCAGGGTGGAAAACAATGGATGAAGTGGATCAATACCCAGACCTGTTTAATGCGATAAACAGTAGTGCTCTGTATAAAGCAAAGATCCCACCATGGGAATTAAAAGTGCCAGAAACTGACTCCCACTTATCAAAGATCATAAATAAATCTAACGACATAATCTCAGCAAAAAGTAAAACACTAGAGTACATAGAACGGTATACAAATAATAGCCTAACTATATATACAGATGGGTCCAAAGATGAAGAAGGACAATTAGGAGCAGGAATAGCAATACCAAAATTAAAAATCTATGAAAGATACAAAGTAACAAGTAAGACATCCATCTTGACAGCAGAATTAGTGGCAATCCTAAAAGCTTTAGAAATAGTTGCAAAAAACCCACCAATAAAGTAACCATTCTCACAGATTCCCTTTCATCAGTACTAGCAAACAGAAACAGACCAGAAGGCAGCAGGCCAGACATTATAGCGGAAATACCACAGGTTAATAAAGATCTAAAAAAACTAGGATGCAGTGCAACACTAACATGGATACCATCACGTGTGGAGATAGCAGGAAATGAGCTAGCGGACAAAGGAGCGAGAGGGGGGAGAATTAGCCATAACCAAATTGAATTGGGCTTAGGGAAGTTTGAAATTAAGAGCTTAATTGCTCAAAAAATAACTAAAGAAATCATTGGTTATGGATAACAGCATGGGACCTAAGTTTTACACTCATATAAAATCCTTAAAAATTGCCAAGCAAAAAATGTCAAATAAAAGATGAACATAAAAATACCAATTAATTGTCAAAAATTGCTGAGACTCAAGCTGGGAACTGGATATTTAATGATAGAGGAACCCACATGTGAAAAGTGTCAAGAACCAAACACAATTAGACACTTTCTAGTGGACTGCAAAAAATATGACCAACAGAGGCAAAACATTAAGACATACTGTAGTAACCACAAGGTAGAAATGAGTGTAGAAAATCTCATAGGCACAAAGAGCCCTTCAGAAATGCAAAAGTTAATAAAACACTATATTACAAAAACTAAAGCTAACATATAAAAATCAAATAAGGAATTGAACCAGTAGTCCAAACTCGTGAAAGACTAGCCCCAAAAACACACAGATTAACCAAAAAAACCATCCAGTAAAAATCAAAAACATACTAACTTAGAAAATAGCATATATTGGAATTTTTTTTTAAAACCATGTTGAACTATAACTACAAAAGGAAAAATACCGACTAGAGATAAGATAATATAAAACAAATACAAACAAAAACATATTACAATAAAAGAAACACGTCCTGATATAACCAACAAATCCATGTACATGGTAGATGGTTGAAAGGGGCGTGCTACAAAATGAAGTAGCAAACACATTAATAAAAAAAAAAAAAAAAAAAAAGAGAGAGATACACAACGCAAGAGGTTGAGACAAGACTGAGGGCAGATAACGCCACGACTCTAAATCCATCTGAAGTGTGAGCGGATCGCCAGAAAATTTCAGTCTAAGTGTCTGGAGTCTGAGGGTAAGCGAATTTACGATAACTATCCTGTATAATAATTTCTTTTATTTTGTATTACAGGTTCATTTAGAATTCACAAAATATGCCTGTATAATATTCATTGATATAACGTATTATTATTTTAATATGATTTATTCATGTGCTTAGTGGAAGATGGTTGCTTGTACAAAAACGTATCAAAACTAGCCCCACAGCCAAATAGAAAATATTTATTATATTTAATGCTGTATCTCGTCGATATTAAATGCATTATCGCTTACGAAGATAAAGGCAGTCCCATGACCAGAGATTGTCTTAGGGAAATAAATTGTTAGAAGCTTCAGCATGGAAGATACCGCTTTTACGAGGTTAGGTGACTAGTCCCCTTCCTCGCTGCCTTTGCCTTCCCTAGTTCGAGCGCACAACTTTGTACCCATTTACAGCTGGTAAACTGGAGTGTTCTATAGCCAGTTTCAGTAGAAAGCAACCTGATCACGTGGTCACTCACTTTCTTTATTTATGTATTACTTTTGTGTAGATGCTAAGGATAGCATCAGTATTTGAATTTGTACTTGATATGATTTGGAAGGATCAAGTTATAGCATATGAAGGGATGTATAGGAGCGGAATAAACCAGATGATGTTTATTACTGATAGGTTAATATTAATTCTGTATCATTGAAATGATGTTACTTGCTATGACTGTATAACTTTGACACCTGATGACTGACTTGTCTGACTTATGTGCTAGTCAGTTACACTTAATTGACATGTTAATATTAATGCTATATCACTGAAATGATGTCCTTGCTTACTATGATTGTATAACGGTGACATCTGATGACTGACTGGTCTGACATCTGTGCTAGTCAGCTACAAGTCTAGCCAGATACTAGCCAAGGCTGATATGTTGCAGGTTCCATGAAATAACTCAAACCAGACTGTCCAGTATCAGAAGCCGGTGCAGTTCATCCGAGGCAATCCCACAAAAGTGCAGGACCCCAAAGAGTGAACTTCAACTGGTCATTGGCATCCCTACTGTTGGGCCTACCAAGTCTGATATCAGCAAAGGACAGTTTCAGCAGTATCAAGTTGGAAAGATAAGTGTCCTGTTTGACACTGACCACCTATACATGTGAAACAGCCAACAGTTGAAAACAATAAGTAACCATACATAAACTCAGTCAACTGATGACAGTTATCCTAAAATTCAAAGGACTAATAACAGTGATTTCAGAAACTTTATTATTTAAGATCTTGAAGTCTAGCCAGACAATAATAGTAATTGTGTGAATATTTATATATATATATATATGTGTATACTCTTTTCCAACTAGTAGAAATAGAATATTAGTGTAATTATTAAACTATTTTAACTGTACCTGAGGATTTATTCACTTCTTCCATTTGTGGTTTCAGTGAATGTTCATTTTACTTATCCCCTAGAATATAAGTAATCATAAGATAGTCACAGGGAGGAGACACCTTAAATCCTGGTACTACTTCTTACCAACTGGGCCAGGATTTTTACAGTCTGACTATTTTTATGATAACAATACACCAGTGCTTATTTCTAAGACTGGGGTATTACTTGTAAGGTCAGAACTCTTTACTGGCATACTCTTACATAATATATACTTTTAAATAACCTCCCGCTACAGTAAGAGATAAGCACGGAAATCTCATCACGACAGTAGAGGAACAGGAAACAAGATGGGCAGAGCATTTCAGAGAAACTCTGAATAAGGAATCACCAGAGACACAATTGAATGTTCCTGAGGCTGAAAATGATCTAGATGTTAATACAGACATCCCACGAAAAGAAGAAATCATCACAGCAATCAAAGGGTTAAAGAATTGAAAAGCTCCTGGTCATGGTAACTTAAATGCAGAGCTATTTAAGACAGATCCAGAGCTAGCAGCAGAACTATTAGAACCACTATTTGCACAAGTCTGGAAAACAGGGACAACACCAACAGAGTAGAGAAAAGGAATAATTGTCAAATTGCCCATGAAGGGAGATCTTGCAGACTGCAATAATTGGAGAGGAATAACTCTTCTCTCAGTTCCCAGCAAAATACTAGGCAGGATAATTATACAGAGAATCTCAATAGCAGTAGACCACAAACTGAGGAAAGAACAAGCAGGATTTAGAAAGAACAGAAGATGTGTAGATCATATATTTACCCTCAGGAACATTATAGAGCAGTGCTCAGAATGGCAAAGACAGCTGTACATTAATTGCGTTGATTTTGAAAAGGCTTTTGACAGCATACATAGGGACAGTTTATGGAAAATACTGAGGGCTTATGGAATGCCAAGCTGCATAGTGTCAATTATAAAAAGCCTTTATGCCAACTTTACGTGTAGCATTGGGCAGAGCAACCTAACCTTTGAAGTGAAGACAGGAGTACGACAGGGATGCCCCTTATCAACCACTCTATTTTTAACAGTCATAGACTGGGTGATGCGCCAGACAACAGAGGGCAGTCCAAGAGGAATACGATGGACTACATTTTCTACATTGGAAGATCTGGAATATGCAGATGACATTGCACTACTAGCACATTCACATCAACACATGCAGGAAAAAAACGGGGATAGACTTTTTGTAAAGCATATAGCCAGCAGGTGGGCTTTTGAAACATCAACCTAAAATGAAAACAGAGGTAATGACCCTCAATGTGAGCAAACATTGCCCTGAGCCCATATCAGTAAGGAATCAGCAACTGGAACAGACAGATGCCTTCACATACCTAGGATGCATAGTAAACACCAGACGGCGGAGCAAGCAAAGACATCAACAACAGAATGAACAAAGCAAGAACAGCCTTTTTTAGTCTAAACAACATCTGGAAGTCCTCTCAGTACAGCACAAGCACAAAATTAGGATTATATCAGAGCTGTGTGCTTTCTGTGCTTCTCTATGACGCGGAGAGCTGGAGAGTTACAGAGAAGGAAATGTCGAAATTGTCCTCTTTTCACACAACATGCCTAAGAAAAATTCTCCAAACTTTTTGGCCGAATATCATCACCAACCAAGATCTGCTTACTCGGAGCAAGCAAGAGGACATGCACACCATCATAGCTGGCAGACGCTGGAGCTGGGTTGGCCATGTCCCCAGAAGAGACCCCGATGCCATCACAAGAACAGCTATGCTATGGACCCCTGAAGGAAAACGAAAGAGAGGCCGACCAAAAACAACTTGGCGGAGGACTGTGGAGGCTGAGATGCAAAGAATGAACCAGAGTTGGGGCACTGTACGAAGGATGGCCGCCGACCGAGCAAAGTGGAATCAATTTGTTGTTGCCCTACAAGACGCCACTAGGCGTAATGGCCACTGACTGCTTTGACGGTCGGCGGCTAAGGATCAAAGAAGAAAGAAGAAGAAATATACTACTATAAGATACATACTATTACGAAACATATACTACCATAAGATAGGCCTATATACTACAGTAAAATATATATACTGGAACTAGGGAGAGTACATAAAAGGGAAACAATACAATTAATGTCAAACTTTCAACCGAAGTTGCATCCCTTAGCATTACGCACTGACAGAAAAAGCTGGGATTTTATATATAGGATAATACTGTTGTTATTGTTATCATCATTTCATGTTTGCTCAGTACGGAGCATTGAGCCCTCACTGCAGCTGGTCTCTTTGCAGGAAACATGCACTAGCACCAGCAGTGGTGGGTTATGTTGTAGTTTATTTTACATGATGACATACATGCCAAGCCCTACAGATGAAAAACCTGTACAAAAAAATATACACTATAGTAAGATATACACTGTAGTAAGATATACACTGCAGTAAGATATACACTGTAGTTGCAGTAAGATATACACTGCAGTAAGATATACACTGCAGTAAGATATACACTGCAGTAAGAAATACACTGAAGTAAAATATACACTGTAGTAAGATATACACTGCAGTAAGATATACACTGAAGTAAAATATATGCTATATAGCTCACTTTCAGGTGAGTGAAAGACAATAGCATATAAAGCCTTTTTATCAGTTTCAGCTATACAAAAAAATAATAAAAACATACAAAGACTGAAAAGAAAATAAATTATCAAAAGAGTTTTAATTCATGTAACAATATTTTCAATAAGAGTGGGTTGTGTTATAAGTGAGATATGGTACCCTTTGCCGTTACAAGTTAGTCTTCTCGTTACAAGTAAGTCTTCTCGTGTTTTAAAACCCAAACAACAAGTGTTGAGTTAATTTAACACTGTAAAACGCAAGCTCTGGCATCAACAGAAAAAGGCTGCTTGATTTTATTGGTTGATTTAAAAAAAAATTAGATTTGTTTTATTCATGTGACCTATCATCTGACAGAATATCATGACACAAATATCGGCTACGGTGTGGTTCGTGAGGCGATCGAATATATATATATATATATATATATATATATATATATATATATATATACTAAATATTGGTAACCTGTACTAATTGGCATGTATGTGGAGGTTCCCAACCACATGCACACCCTCAACTTAGTTGCCTAGTATGACATGCTTGAGGATGCAGAAGTAATATTTTCTCTTTATTTCATTAGAGACTCAAGGGAACTACAAGGGTCAGAGTTCATATATCATCATCATGTTGCAGCTGCCCAAGGAACATAGACCTTTAACAAACATATGCCAAGTCTTCCTGTCACGTGCCATCAGCTCAAGGTCTTTCCATGCCTTCTTCGTCCCCTTCATGTCTGTCTCCAGGTCTCTTCTCCATTTGTTCCTTGGGCTCCTTCTGCCTCTCTTGCCCTGGGGGTTCCAGAACAAGGACTGCCTGGTAATGCTATCAAAAGGTTTCCTCAATGTGTGTCCCATCCATCTCCAGCTCCTCCTTCTCATCTCTTGACTGGCACTTGTCTAGTTCTTGTCATCAGTTCCACATTAGTGATCTTGTGGTATGCCACATCAATCTTTCTATTCTGCGCAAGCGTCCATTTATGAAAGTCTGCAGCTTTTTGGTAGCAGTGTTCCTATATAAAGGACCCCATTACACATCCATTAAGGCATATTCGGAATATGGAGTTAAGCACAAATTTTCTTCACCATCGGCACACATTTTCTTCACCATCGGCACACTAGGGGTGATATGGTCAGAGTTGCTCTGGTACCAAGTTCATGAGGCTGGGTCAGCCTCTGAGCCGTTTACGGTCTAAAAGAAATCACACCTCAACTGGGGATAGTGTTCTTGTATACCTGGCAGGTGATACTGTTGTATAGATAATATTCATATAAATACAGAAATACTGTTAGATAAACTGTTAATATTGTTTGTGTAAGCTTTACAGATAACATTGTTGATTATGTTCATATAAACTCTGCATATTGTTTGTATAAACTCTAAAAGTAACATTGTAGATATCGTATAAACTCCACAGATGACATGAATGGTATTGTTTGTATAAACTGTGCGGATACACTGTTGATATTGTTTGTATAAAGGTAAAGGTAAAGGATCCCGTTACACACCCATTGGAGGCATATTGGGAATATGGTGTTAGGCCCATATTTTCTTGACCACCGGCACACTAGGGGTGATGTGGCCAGCATCACGCCGGTCGCCTTAACCTTCCTAGAGTTGATTTGGTACCCGATTTTTGAGGCTAGGTAGGCCCCGGAGCCGTTTGCGGTCTAAAAAATCCCACCTCAACCAGGGATCGAACCATGGACCACCCACTGCGCTACCGCGGTTCCTTGTTTGTATAAACTCTATGGATAACATTTGTTGATATTGTTCATATAAACTCTACGGATACACTGTTGATATTGTTTCGTATAAACTCTACAGATTAAATTGTTGGTATTGTTCGTAGAGACTTTATGGATACACTGTTGATATTGTTCGTATAAATTTACAGATACACTGTTGATATTGTCCCTATATCTGTGCAGCTGTAGTTATAAACTGCACCAGATGCTGGAATGTTGTTCTGTATTTTGACCTCACTGCGTTAAGTCTGGTATGTTGCTGTGATAAAAGATTGTATGTCTTGTTACATTCATAATGTTGTTTTGTTTATGTTGTGTTCATTCTTCAACATGTTGACGTGCTACAGTTATTAAAAATGGTGATGGCAATGGTTGTTCTCGTGTTGTAACTTTTTATGTTTTATTTTATTTAAAGGCAATGATTGTTCTCGTGTTGTAACTATTTAAGTTTTTTTTTTTTAAGGCGATGGTTGTTCTCGTGTTGTAACTTTTTAATTTTTTTTTTTTTTTTAAGGCAATGGTTGTTCTCGTGTTGTAACTTTTTATGTTTTATTATTTTTTTTCCACTGTAGATGCTGCAGGTTGTGGACAGGGCCGGATTATCCATTAGGCTAAGTAGGCTGAAGCCTATTATCCATTAGGCTAAGTAGGCTGAAGCCTATTATCCATTAGGCTAAGTAGGCTGAAGCTTATTATCCATTAGGCTAAGTAGGCTGAAGCCTATTATCCACTAGGCTAAGTAGGCTGAAGCCTATTATCCATTAGGCTAAGAAGCATGAAGCCTATTATCCATTAGGCTAAGTAGGCTGAAGCCTAGGGGCCCAGAGCTCTTGAGGTTCCGTGTATAAGTTAAAAAAATTTGCAGTAAAATTAGTTTTTTTGTGTTTACCTTAATAATAACAAAAATAATACTAATAAACATTTAAAAACATAATTACTAATAAAAGAGGTAAGCAATCCTAACAAACTAACATACTAGTCTATTACTACTAGCGTATACCAAAACCACGCTAATAGGTTTAAAAAATTAAAATTGTTGTCTATGAAGTGAAAGGGGGGAGGGGGCAAACACCAAATAGCCTAGGGGCCTTTCTTGGCTTAATACAGACCTGGTTGTGTAAATGCATATTTTAATGAGCCAGGCGATCTACATAAAAAATATATGCCCATAGCAGATACTGCCGTAGAGAAGTGAAGTCTTAGAGACTTCACCATACTAGGTCCAACCCTAAGAAGTGGGGTGGCCAGTTCTCTTCCTCGCTGCCTTTGCCTTCGCTAATTCAGGAGCAGAGTCAGGTACCCATATTGAGCTGGGTAGACTGGAGTGTGACGCTACCAAGTTTCGATTCGGGAAACCAGTAACTTTGCTGCCACGGGCTAGCACTGTAACAACTTAGCCAACTCGACGCTCTACATAATGATCTTAAAAAAAACAAAACACGAAAGCTAGAGACGCTAAGAAACAAATAAATGTAGATCTGAGTAGAACACAGATATTTGGTTTGGTTTGGTTTGGTTTGGTTTGGTTTGGGTTTTAAGGACTATCTTCATTGCACACGGACAACTCCATCAGTGCTCCGATCTCTTCTTTTAGACCACACAAGTAGGATCTCAGCACAGTGCTCGAACTCCGTATCACTGCCGAGAATCCCAATATATCTGTGTACAGGAATAACACATTCTATAAATATTTTTGTGGTTGGGTAGGTTTGTAATTTTTAAATTTTGTCAGGGCAGCGATCTTATGGTCTACTCTTTACGATTTCCAACTGCCGCGGGATTTTTAACGTGCGCATCTTGCACATTGGACCTCCTCTGTTTTCGCCCTTATCCGAGAAGGCTAGGCATCCGATCTCACTACCCAGGAGACCAGGGGAGAGTATGACATTATTAAGACCACTGGTTCTGAAAAAAAAGAGATTAAAAAAATCATAATTCATTCATCAATCAATACCCTTTAGCTCCCCGCGGAGCATAGACCTTCAACAAACACATGCCAAGTCTTCCTGTCCTGTGCCATCCGCTCAAGTTCTTTCCATGTTTTTCTCATCATTTTCACAATTCATTCATCGTCAACATCATTTTCCCCTGTGTTTGTTATAGGAGCATGTAGCCATCATGGCAGTTGATCCCCTTGCAAGAAGCCTCCAAACATTCAAATGCTCTTGCAGAAATGGTTTCTGTGGTCATTGGTTTTACATGACATATCCCTAGTAAGTCTTAGTGCCCTAAATGATACACTTTCAAGTAAAGATAGTACCTTACATGTCGCACTTTCAAAAAATCTAGTGCCCTAAATGGCACACTTTCAAGAAATCTTAGCGCCCTATTTGATACTTATTCAAGTAGACTTACTGCCCTAAATGACACTTTCAAGATATTTTAGCGCCCTAACGTCACAGTTTCAAGAAATCTTAGCACTCTATATGATACTTATTCAAGGAGACTTACTGCCCTCAATGACAAACTTTCAAGAAATCTTAGTGCTCTAAATGACACACTGTCAAAAAATCTTAGTGCCCTAAATGACACACATTCAAGAAATCTTAATGCCCTAAATGACACACTTTCAAAAAAATCTTAGTGCCCTAAATGATACACTTTCACGAAATCTTAATGCCCTAAATGACACACTTTCAAAAAAATTTTAGTGCCCTAAATGATACACTTTCAAGAAATCTTAGTGCCCTAAATGACATTATAAAGAAATCTTAGTGCCCTACATGACATTTTCAAGAAATTTTAGTGCCCTAAATGACACACTTTCAAGAAATCTACACGCCCTACATGGTGCAATTTCATTACATTTTAGTGACTTATATTGCGCAGATAATTTACGTTTGGTGTTTCATTGTTATGATAATTTCATTCATTCATAACCCTCCACTCCCAAAGGAGCATAGGCCTTCAACAAACACATGCCAAGTCCTCCTGTCACGTGCCATCATCTCAAGTTCTTTCCATGTTCTCCTCATCATTTTCACCTCTGTTTCCAACTCTCTTCTCCATGTACTTCTTGGTCTTCCTCTGCCTCTCTTGCCCTGGGGGTTCCAGAACAAGGACTGCCTTGTAATGCTATCAACAGGTTTCCTCAGCGCGTGTCCCATCCATCGCCATCGCCCTCCTCTCATCTCCCGCTCCACCGGCACCCGTCCAGCCCCCGTCATCAGCTCCACATTGGCAATCCCGTCATACCATTTCAATCCCCCCACTCCACGCAAGCACCCACTCATGAAAGTCCGCAGCCTTTTGGCCGCCGTCTCTGCCGCTCTCCATGTCTCCGAGCCACACAACAGGACCGACTTCACACCTGAGCCGAAGACCCCCATTTTCGCGCCGGATCCTACCTCTCCCGATCTCCATACATTTCCCAACGCAATGAAAGCCCCCACCTGCCCCTTGCACTCCCATTTTGACATCGCTGTCTGTCCCTCCAACCCTATCTATACCACCGCCAAGATATGTGCACGACCCCACATCCTGCACTGGTGTCTCTTCAAGTTCAACCCTGTTTTCACCACCTGCATTTATTCGCACTATTTTTGTCCCCTCCCTGTGTACCTTCAGACCCAACTGCCGTGACCTCCCATCGAGTGCCCTCAACCCGTCCTGCATCTGACTACGGCCATGGGACAGGAGAGCCAAGTCATCAGCAAAATTTATCGCGCAATTACTCTCAGAATCCTGTGTATACTGATGTCTTACTGAAAAGCTTGTAACCGAAAATGAAAAAAAAAAAAAAACTCCCTTCAGCTTTTCGAGAAAATAAGTGAAAAGAATCGCATTCCCCGTGATAGCTAAATTGAACACCCATTAAAAGAACAGAAGAAATTACAGTTCACCAAACGACATAATATGACCACTGATCCCTTACGGATGTCGTACAATGCGACTAATATGAGTTTGTGCATGATGCTGGCGATTGATCATCAAAAACACATTACTACAGAAACCCCCGCTGCAAGAATATGTGAATGGTTGAAGCAGACTTCACGCAGGACGATCAGCTACAGTGGTGACGTCATACTGTGAATGGTTGAAGCAGACTTCACGCAGGACGATCAGCTACAGTGGTGACGTCATGCTCCTTAAGGAGAGACATTAAACATTATGATGAAGCAAGGTAACTATGATTGACTTCCTGCACCCTCCTTCCATTTAAAATCAATGTTTAACATCAATATGGGGCATATAAAGAACAGGGCTGGATTGAGGTTAACTGATACCCTAAGTACCAGGGCCGGATTGAGGTTAACTGATGCCCTAAGTACCAGGGCCGGATTGAGGTTAACTGATGCCCTAAGTACCAGGGCTGGATTGAGGTTAACTGATGCCCTAAGTACCAGGTCCGGATTGAGGTTAACTGATGCCCTAAGTACCAGGTCCGGATTGAGGTTAACTGATGCCCTAAGCACAGCCCAACAGTGGTGTTCCCCTCGACCTTCCATTGCTCAACTGACAAGACATTAAGGCTCAATAAGAGCTGAAGGTGAAATAAGAGATTGAAAAAGTCAGTTTTCTTCCAGGCCAGACCCCACAATTATATTAAATAACAACTTTAATTTTTAATTTTATTTAACACCAAATAGAGTGAGCAATATAAGCAAATTATTTACTTATAACTATGAAAACAGGGCAGATAAGGGCAATTACAAAAAATTCGACTAAAGTCGAATGTGGCAGTGACAGAGTTAAGAGTTAAGGGCATGGTAGCTAGGGGGAAAAAACTCTGTGGTGCCCCCCTTCCCTTAGTGCCGTAAGCACGTGCTTATTTTGCTTAATGGTTAATCCAGCCCTGATAAAGAAAAATAAAATGGAATGTGACGCACAGAACAAAATTATATAGGATGCAAACAGAAATAAAGACCTAGACAAGTGCCAGTGGACCAAGAGATTAGAAGAGGGCGCTGATGGCAGCCGACAGGGCACGCATTGATTGAGGAAACCTTTTGATAGTATTATCAAGCAGTCATTATTCGTGAATAGCCATGGTAATAGAAGCAGAGGCAGATCTAGGAACACCTGGAGGCTGGAACTGGAGACGGAAATTAAAATGATGTGGAGACATGACAAGATCTTAATCTGAAGCACGTGACAGGAGCGCGAGGTATGCATTTGTTGCAGGGCTGTGCTGTTTGGAAAGCTAAAGAGTTTGTTTGTTTCTTTTTTTTTAAAAAGTAAACTTCTGCCGCGTTTTGGCGATGGGCGCACCGTTTAACCTAGACACACCTATATAGTTGGTTATATTAGGCCGTATGCAGTGGCGGATCTACATTTGGGGGCCCTGAAGCTTGAACTCTTGAAGGGGCCCCTTTTATTTAAAAAAAAAATTGTGAGGATGGGAAAGAAATGTATTATAGAGATAAATGGACTTGTAGGACCTGAAATTCAAGCTTTATAGTAGATCCACAACAACGCACATATACAAACTGAAGACAGATGAATGAATTTTCAAAAAAGAAACAACTCTGCTGGGAGTTGAATGCAGAACATTTGCTTGGAAGGCGTATGTTCTGATCACTAAACCACTATCCACCTTGGTATATGTGACTTCAAATCTTAACTATTTTAATGATTGCCTTCATCATTTAGAATTAGTTCGTTGAAGACATACCAAGAACATTATAAGTTAAGAAAATTAGCAATGAGGAAAATATAAAATATTTTAATACATTTGTTAAAAAACAAGGCTGACAAGGTGTATCCATAAGAGATTTGTGCTCAGAAGGAAAAGTTAAACTTACCAGAACATACTACATGAAGCACATTTTACAAAATACTCTTATTTCTGTTTTTTTTCTAGCAACATATTCACGCACAGTTTTGCCGTATGAGAGCTTCCTTGCAATGTCATTTTCTAGAGACAATATGCATAAAGAATTTAAGCGCTCTTCAGTCATGGTAGACCGAAAAATTTTTAAAAAAATAAAGGATAGCTTAGAAAAATTCCTTTCTGTTTCACAGCTCGTGATGGGCATTAATCTAAGCCACATAGACAACATGACTGCCCAGATGGGGCCAGCGCCGAGAACGACAGATCTCAAGATGGCGCTGTCACATATTCCCCGCCTGATTTTGTTGTCGTCCCGACAACTGCACTAAGCTATGCGCTTCAGTCGTATTCTCCAAATCTGGAGGATCACCTTTTCCTTCACTTCGTCTCAGGTCATTGCTGGTTACTCTAATGCTCGGACTCGCTCTGTCCATTCGTTGGAAGATATATGGACTCCCTGTCATTGTGGGAGCACGAACTACAACGTACTCGTCTTCTGACCACATATCACGAATCTCGGATCTCTCAGCGTCGTGCATTCTCTTCTTCACCAATTCTCCGACCTGTAGTGGAGTAGAACACGACAGCTTGTCACATCTCTCTTTCCGGACTGCTGCAAAACTCTGCAACGGTGGCTCTGCTCTTACGTGCGCCCCTCGTAGCCTGGAAACGTGTCCTTCAACGAGTTTTAGATGAGTCTCCTCCTCTAAATGCCGACCACTTTTCCCGGCGCCCTTATGGTGACAGTTGCCACGGCCATCTCTTGGCTTGCACTGTGACGGCAATGTAGATGTGTTGGTACGCTTAGAGAGGGCGCTCTTTGATGGGCAAACCGATATCAAATGGTCCGGGGACCTACAATGGAAACATCGCTTAGGAAGCGGGCCCTGGGGACACTTGGCTGCCATGTGGTTCGAAAGGTCTCCACAGTTGAAGCATCTTATTTTCCTAGGCTTCCTTGGTGCCCTGGGTCGCCTCCTGCTACCCTTACATCCCTGGCCGCCTTTGACTTTCTTCCCTGCAATAAGCGCCTCACACTCCGGTCGACCACCAACCATCTTTATCTTTGAGCCATTCTGCTCCCCTTCTGTAACCTGACTCCCAGCCGCAGAGGGGTCTAGTTTAACGCCTGTGGACATCGATTCTGTACGTGGCCTAGTTCTCTGCATCTAAAACAACGAACTGTCCTGGTACGTCTCCCCTGCTCCTGAGACATCGCATCAATTTTAGCCTCTAATTGAGCCACCTGTGCTCTCAGCCGCTCTACTTCTGCGTTTAATGCATGCGTATCTGACACAGTCTCTGTTCTTGCCACTTCAACACTGGCAACACCAGCCCCCGAAGCTGCTTCGACACTGGCAACACCAGCCCCAGAAGTGGGTTCAGTCTCCAAAAACCGTAGGGCATAGTCCCTCACCGACGTGAACGATGCTGTAGGCTCCTTGATGATCATTTCCTTTGCAAGCTTTCTTAGTAGATCATCTCCCAGGCAAGCAGTAAACTGGTCACGAAGAAAGGATGGCTCCAAAGGAGTGACGTTATTCTGCTTTTGTGCCCTTACCACACTTTCAAACACCTCGTGAATGCGATGGGAGAATTCACAAAGAGACTCCCTTGCACCTTGCCGGGTAGAGTAGAACGCGGCCATTACTTCTGGGATGCTCCGACGCTCCCCATACACCCTAAGAATGGAACGTAGCATTGCTTCTGGGTCACCGTCATCAGCCTGAATCCTCAGCTCCCTACGGACACTTGGGGTCACACTGTCAAGAATAACATCTGCCTGGTCCTCTTTACTCGTCATCCCTACTCTCCAGGCAGCTCTCACCTCTCTGACATATTCCTCAGCCGTAGGACCCGTGCGCTCCCCAAAGCACCGCACCTTCTTGTGAGTAGGTACCACGATGTACTGCACTCGTTCTGGTTAACGATCCAGCCCTACCACAGGGTCATCCACCTCAGCCACATCTTCGTTATCAGTTCTACTAGCAGCGCGTGTGTTGCGTGCCGCCATCTTGTTGCTAGTAGAGTTGACTAGAAATCTTGACAAACTGGATGATCCCGTCCCTCGCCTTGCACTGAACTGGGTGTTCTACTGTTTCGGCTGTTGCTGCTCTGATTGCTGAAGAGTTGCTTCACTGCGTGCTGTCTGTCAATCCTGCCGACGACGCCACTTGTGACAGGGGCGCTAGGGGTACCTCACACCCAAGACCCATGCACTAAGAAAATTTATAAAGGATCGTTTGACAGGGGTTGCAATTATTGGTTGCTTGCAACCCTCTCAGCAGCAGACTTAACAATTCAAGCAACCCAAAGCCTTAAGCAGATCAACATTTAATTCTACCGAACACCAAACAAACAGTCCAACAAACAATCAAACGAACACCCAGTCAGTGTTCATAGACTGTCTGAAAAATAATAAATAAAACAACGTCTAAGTGAACATCAATAGCATGGATAATAACACTTACCATACAGAAAACATGCGCCCACCTGATATCATCAACTATCTCACACACTCATGCGTGTCGTCCAATGCGACTAGTATGGTGTTGTGCATGAGGCTGGCAATCGCACCGGGTAACATAGGTTGCTACCGAAACCACTACTGCAAGAGCATCTGAATGCTTCATGCCGAGACAAACCACACCGGTGGCCCCATGCTCCCTCAGGAGCGGAGAAGAGAAATATACATCTGGTACGCCCACGTGCTCTCACAAACCATGTTCACATAACAATAATAATCAACTGGACATAAAATAATATTCTTCAATACATGTACAACAAATAATCTCAATAATGAGAATTAACTACTACCTCTCAACCGACCCACATCAACACTCGTTCCCGCACTCTGAACATATCGTAAGTGACGATTGGTGTTTCGATGCTCCACCAGGAGCAAACAGAGAAACACCTGTCTCAACTTGCCTTACGCACCAGAAATCTAAATGACTATTCTCCCTTCTAAGTAACCACTAAAGATAAACTGTAGAATAATCAATAATCGTGAAATACACTTAATTACTTTTACATTAAAGGATAAAATAAAATTACTCTTACATTAAAGAATAATATTCTTGGCTTTAACCAAAAACTGGAACTAAATACACCGCGTGTCGCTCGGCATAACATATTATAGGTTTAACACGCGGAGCGTGTTTGCTCAGACTCGCTATCACCGCCTTTTATCACCACGAGGTTGCTATCTTGCGATTGTTAATCTTATCTAAATTTCGCAGTGAAATAGCCTCACACTATGTCTGCCTTTCTGAAGAATGAAATAATCGCTCTTAAACTTTCACATCTATCTATCTATCTATTTATTCCATTAAACATTAAAATAGCCACATCGATATAATTTCAGAATCCTAGAAAACTAATGCTAATTTAAATTAACTCACGTGCTCAAGGCATTTACAGCTTCGTTCTTGTGTGTCTTCTTAGTCTGTTCTCACTGGGCGGCTCTCTCAAACATAGACCGGTTTCGCCGCTTGCTACCCCTTTTTATAAGCCCTGGCCTAACCACTCAATTTACTGCGCGCTTACGCGCATTAATCTAAGCCACATAGACAACATGACTGCCCAGATGGGGCCAGCGCCGAGAACGACAGATCTCAAGATGGCGCTGTCACATTAGGTTGATGTTCAAGCCAACCTGCTGGCTATACTTATTAAGTCGATCCGTTTTTTCCTGGATGTGTTGATGTGAATGTGCTAGCAGTGCAATGTCATTTGCATATTCCAGATCTTCCAATGTAGAAAATGTAGTCCATCTTATTCCTCTTGGATTGCCCTCTGTTGTCTGGCGCATCACCCAATCTATGACTGTTAAAAATAGAGTGGTTGATAAGGGGCATCCATGTCGTACTCCTGTCTTCACTTCAAAGGTTAGGTTGCTCTGCCCAATGCTACACGTAAAGTTGGCATAAAGGCTTTTTATGATTGACACTATGCAGCTTGGAATTCCATAAGCCCTCAGTATTTTCCATAAACTGTCCCTATGTATACTGTCAAAAGCCTTTTCAAAATCAACGAAATTAATGTACAGCTGTCTTTGCCATTCTGAGCACTGCTCTATAATGTTCCTGAGGGTAAATATGTGATCTACACATCTTCTGTTCTTTCTAAATCCTGTTTGTTCTTTCCTCAGTTTGTGGTCTACTGCTTTTGAAATTCTCTGTATAATTATCCTGCCTAGTATTTTGCTGTGTCAATGCAGTAGACCTTCTTAATCACTTTAGTTATATTTCATTTTTGTGATACAAATGTCACCTCACCACATATATAACAGAAATTATTAGAACTGTTCACACATGTCCTAGCCATTTCTAACTACGATACTTTTGATAAGGACAAATGCACTAACTAATGGCAAAATTTTATCAGAGATAAGATATTTATACACAAAGATGATGTAATCATAGGTAGGATTGCATCATCAACTTCTAGTTACATTTTTATTGGTCATTAGAAAAAAATTTGCAATCGCCCACAACAGTTGCGTCATATATATAAATTGACCGTAATTAAATAAACTAGTAGCATATATCTTGAAAATGTAGGATAAAGAGAGAGGGATAGTACCTCACGGTGAGAGACAGCCATGTCCTTTTTAGGATAGTCAGGATCCTATTTGGTTCTCCTCTCTTTATCTAGCTCATGTATGGCTCTTCGAATACCGCTTGTGTACGGCGGTGGCCACATCCCGGGCAACAGTCTTGGCTGACTGGCTAAACTACATGGGTGGAGTAGGAGCAATCTTACTCAAGGGAATGTCCATCCCTAGTACACAAAGACTGAGACGGTGAGTGAGGCGGAGGAATCTGAGAAGATCAACGGCTCGCAAAGCGAAACAGCAAAGTGTGTGGCGCACTAGAGGCATGTTGGACATAGAAAAAGACAATGGCTAGCCACCGTGGAAGAGATTGGGGCCTTACCACGTACTTCCTACAGAACGTAATGGGATCACAACAACAAGATAAGAACCGATATGTAGAGAACTCTCTGTCCCCTGGGGAAGAATCTACTTTACAAATTAACAGGGAAGAGGCAACTCCTCTAATAAGTAAGGAAGTACATAATGACGAGTGTTCCTTAAATTCTGTTGAAAGGGAGCATTCTGAGAAAGACCACCTAAAAACTAGTAGGAGAAGCCTAAAAATAGGAACATGGAATGTTAGAACTCTAAACGGAGAAGGAAAGCTTGACAATCTTATATTAGAGGCAACAGACATGAAACTCGATATACTGGGAGTTGCAGAGGCAAGACTTTTGGATACAGGCTACATAACAATAGACCAGTACACGCTTATACACTCAGGAAGAGAAAAACATGAAAGAGGGGTAGGAATGTTGATAAAGAAGGAGTTAGAAAAATACGTATGTGGATACTGGACACACAATGACAGAATGATGTTACTAAAGATGAGAGCAAAGCCATTCGACACATCAATCTTACAAACTTATGCACCAACTAAAGATCACAGCGAGGAATAAATAGAAGAATACTATGAAGAGCTACAATACACACTTAAACCAGTCAAATCTACAGATGTGTTGATAGTAATGGGTGATATGAATGCAAAAGTAGGAAAAGGAAAATACAAGAAAATAGTAGGACAGTATGGATTAGGGACAAGAAATGATAGAGGAGACAGACTTATCCAGTTCTGTGAAGAAAACCAGCTGGTCATATGTAACACCTTTTTTGAACACCACCCAAGGAAATTATACTCATGGAAAAGCCCAGGAGATGTAACACGAAATCAAATCGACTATATCATGATAAAACATAGATTAAAGAACAGTGTCACAAGTGCAAAGACACATCCTGGCGCTGACATAAATTCAGATCACAATCCAGTCGTCATCAAAGTAAATATAAAGCTGAAAAGAGCAGGAAACAGAAGACAGGAGGAACCCCAGATAGAAATATCAGCGCTGAAACAACCAGATATAAAACAGAAATATTTAATCGATGTCAAAAACAAATATCAACAGTTATTGACAGAAAGTATGGAACAGTATAGAAGAGAAAACCCAGAAGAAAAAGCAACCGCAAAATGGGAATGCTTAAAAACAAGCATACAATCAGCAAATGCAAATTTACCTAAAAAGGAGTCTAAGAAAAATCAAATTTGGATGACAGATGACATCTTGAATAAAATGGCAGAAAGAAAGAAAGCAAAAAACACTCCAGAATATAAAACAATAGACAATGACATACGTACTATGTGTAGACAAGCAAAAGAACGGTGGATAGAAACAAAATGCAAGGAAATAGAAGACTTGGAAGCAAAGCACATGACAAGAGATATGCATGAAGAAATAAATAAATTATCAAATCGGTCGCGGTTTGCACAAGGAGGAAGCTGTATCAAGAACAAAAATGGTGTAATATTACTTGATGAGAAAGACATATCAAACAGATGGGCAGAATACGTAAAAGAACTATTCGAGGACAACAGAGGTAAAAAACCATCACCAGATTCTAATGAAGGCCCAAACATTCTCAGATCAGAAGTAGAGAATGCCATTCATATGATACATAAAGGAAAATCAGCAGGCATGGATAACATAAAAATTGAAATGATAGAAGCTCTGGAGAGCTTTGGTATAGATACAATCACAGAAATATTCAACGATATATACAATACAGGATATATACCACACGACATGATGACATCAGTTTTCATAACATTGCCAAAAAAAAAAAAAACAAATGCAACAGAATGTTCAGATTTCAGAACAATCAGCCTGATGAGTCATGCAATTAAGATACTGCTCAAAATCATACAGGAAAGAATAAAAAGTAAAGTAGACAGCGAAATCCAAGAAGAACAGTTTGGTTTTAGACGGAACAGTGGAACAAGAGAGGCAATATTTTGCCTAAGAATATTAGCGGAAAAATATACAGAGGTCCAAAAAAGTATGTATATGTGCTTCATTGACTATAAGAAGGCTTTTGACAGAGTCCATCATGAGAAAATAATTGAATGCCTCAAAGACATAGGTATTGATGGAAAAGATATAAGAATACTCAGTAACCTTTATTGGGAGCAAACTGCCACAGTAAGATCGGGAAGGAATTATTCACCATACATAGACATAAAAAGAGGTGACAGACAAGGTTGTGTGCTGTCCCCCTGCCTATTTAATTTATACACCGAAAACATTTTCAAACAGATACAGGAAATACCAGGATTGAACATCAGTGGAAGGTCAATAAACAACCTTAGATATGCAGATGATACCGTGTTGTTAGCTGAAAGCGAACAGGAGTTACAAGAACTAGTGAAGCACGTGAACAGTATAAGTCATGAATATGGACTCGACATTAATATTGAGAAAACAAAAACTATGATAATTAGCAAAACAGACGATAAACCCACATTAAAGATAAGCGTAAATGGGAAAATCCTGGAACAAGTCAAGAGCTATGTATATCTTGGTCATATAATAACAGAAGATGGCAGATGTGAAACAGAAATCAAGAAGAGAATAGGAATGGCCAAAGCTACATTCAACAACATGAAACATATACTGACATCCAAACAGTTATCTCACAAATTAAAACTGAGAATCATAAAGTGTTATATATATTCTGCATTTATGTATGGTGCAGAAACATGGACGATGAATAAGCATTTGGAAGAAAGAATTGAGGCTCTTGAAATGTGGATATATAGAAGAATGGGGCGTATCTCATGGAAAGAGATGAAAACAAATAAGGAGGTCCTAGAAAATCTAGGTATGAAAAGAGAACTAATGAGGGAGGTCAAAGTTCGGCAGCTAAAATACTTTGGCCACATAAAAAAGGCATAACACCTTGCAGAAGACCATAACAGAAGGGAGAGTTGAAGGCAAACGTGCAAGGGGAAGAAACAGCGCTAAGATTAAAGGAAAATCTAAAAATAACCATAAGGTATGAAGTGGGAAGATAACATTAAGAGAAAAAAAAAAAAATAATTCCCGACAGGAAAGAGTCTATCAGAGTGCACCACCAAGACAAGAGACAGAAGACGTTGGAGATCCATTACAGCCAACCTTCGTTGTGGAGATGGCAACTGATGATGATGATATATCTTGAAAACTAGAGCCAATCAACATTTTTTAATGTCATTTTCGTTTTCAGCACACCAAAATTAGTTAAGATCAGCTATTTTCATTTCTGGTACATTTTTGTTGTTGACTAGTGTAATCATAGACCCCCCGCGCTGACCTCTGACGTCATTTGCGCGGCTTTGTTCTAAGCCCCAATGATCGGGCTGCCTTTTAATGCAGTTTGATCTCAGCCAATCAAAACTGTAAACAACTCTGACTCACCCTGTTACTGCTAGCGCGTGCTAAAGGTCACTACCCCCCCTCCCCCATTGAAACAAAGGATCGGGAATTAAGCTCAGCCCTCTACTGCTAAATGAAGCGAAAAAATGGCCGAAAATAATTTAACTCACGAAAAATACGTCTATTGCACGCAATAGCTTTAAAAAGACTAAAACTGGTGCAAATCTGATCTAGGCTCTACAGTCATTCCTCTAGAATAAAACTGCAACAATTCCCTACACAACAACACTAAACACCACCTAATATTCATAGAGAAGAAACATAATGCAGATAAGATAAAACTCCATCGTAGTCTTACTCTAAAAAAACGTAAATAATAGAAGAAGAAGAAACATGGGGTGGATTACTTGTAATCCCTCCTAAAAATAGTGTAAATAATGCACGGAGAAAAAGACATGGGCCATTTGAAAGACAGAATCTCAGTACTTCATCACAGGCTGCACATGGAACATAGTCTGCGTACCTGTTAATGTATTTAAAGAGTGCTTAAAGCCCTTTCTTCGAGCCCTTCATGTTAGATGCATTATCGTAGGACTGAGCACGGATATTTTAAAGTGAAAGCTTATGTTCACCCAGGACTTGTTGTATTTTGTTGAACAAAGTCGTTGATGAATGGTTTTCTGTCGGTAAAAATGTTAAAAATCTCTCACAGGGTTTTCAATTATAGCAGTGTCGAACCAAAATTAGCAGCTAGTCAACATGTGACAGGTCAGGTGTAGAGTCAACAATAATAGAATAGTATTTGGTGTCTAGGTTGTTGATTGGATTCACAGTTTGAGTAGTATTTGGTGTCTAGGTTGTTGATTTGATTCACAGTTTCATCGTGCACATGTTTTCCCATAATTTATATCATTTTCTCATACACGGTTTTGGATTGGTAAGTAGCATTTACTTTTTCATTTTTACATTTCTCGAGATGTTCATGTAAAAATGGATCGAATTCTGCAATAAGTTCAATGGCCCCCATGAAGTTTCCTTTATTTGGTGAGCCCCACTTCTCTTCACGACCTCTAAATGCCAAACCTCTTTCACTTAAAAACTTTATAACAGCAACAACTCATTTCAGTACTTCAAAATAGTATTGTATGGTTTTTGTCATCTGTTCTTCAAGTTGCTGATACACAGTATGTTTTTTTTGACTTTCTTGTTATCCAACACAACATCGCCCTCTTATGTTCCATGCTGTCTTCATGATTCTCCAGAGTTCTGAGTACATTAGTCTAGTCAGAAAACCCACCTGTTGTAACTGATGTTTGGCATTTAGAAAAGAGTTTGCAAACAAAACAGTATATACAGCCTTTGCTCTTTGAATAAACTAACCATGATCTCATCACAGTCTGGCCATTTTTTTTCAAAATATTTGTTTGAGAAACTTCTGTTTTGCTCCTTCTAAACCCTGCTTGATTCGGTATACACATCATCTGGTTTTTTATTTTGAAAAAATCCTATGTCTTGCATTAAACAATTCTCTATGAAATCATTATCAACTGTTATGGGCCAATTTTCGAGGTCACTGTATTCTTTGAAATCCCTGAATTCGCTTCCTGTTTTATGTTTCTGCTCAGTCTCTGCTTGTTCCGCGGTACATTCATGTTGACCACTGTGATCGTCATCTGTATTAAAAGCGTCAACAGTGGGTTGAATATTGCTAGAAAGAGCTCCCACAGTTTGTGCACTATCAGTGGCTTCAACGGTGTTTGCTTGGCTTGTTTCAACTGTAGGTGTTGACAAACTTGACATTGCCAAATAGTTTGTTAGTTTTTGACATTTAGAGATTTCGTCAGATCGCTTTTTCTTGAGTTTGCGTTTTTGGTATCCACTTAAGTACGTTCGTGAACTCATTGTTATTCCACTAGGGTATTGACCTCTGTTAAAAAGGGAAAAAAATTACATTAGCCACAGCAGAACAGCCAACTCACCGTAACACTCCACCTTTACAACATCTGTGCTACTGACTCTCAAACTTTGGGATTGTTGAAATATATACAATAACAAGCTAACCAAGTTGGGGGTGTTGGGAAGTCAGGTATTGGTAGTACCTCTGGTGAAGGAGCTGTCATGCCCTTTTTAGGGCAGCTCAGCCACCTTTGGTCCAAACCTGGCATCCAGCTCTCACCTGTGGCTCCTCGTAGCTGTCAGCATGCGACAGCGGCCACCCCCCGGATAACGGCTTTGACAGGCCGGCTAAACTAGGTGAGGGTAGCCGAATGGTTATAAACCTTCGGTGAGTTAGGGTCTGCCTACCCATGCATGCGAAGACTGGATTCGATAGACTGCGCGGAAGAAACCACCTGTTGGTTCAACGGGCATGACGGCGATTACCAGCAACGCGCTGTGGAGCGTAAGGAGCACGGCGAGGCACGTAGAAAGCCCTGGTCATCCACTGCACCTGACTTCATCTCCAGTCGTCTTGACTTGTCTTGCCACTGGATTGAGATGGACCCAGGCGAGAGAGTGAGGTCGACGAATTGCGCAACTCTTCCTCACTTTAATCCAAATCACCGCGCAAGTCACTCTTTCATCATTCATCCATTCATCCATCCACTCACAACAAGTCCTGTGGCGATGGGCGAGCGGCGAAGCGGCAGGCGTGGGTACGCTGGCAGTCGTAGTCGCAGACCTACACACAGGCGGCTCAGGCCATATGGTCGTCTTCCACTGATCGGAGCAGCAGTGGGATTCGGCAGCCCCCTGAGTGTCTGAGCAGCCCTCTTTAGGAAAGCACTGCTCACCTCCATGGCATGAGGAAGGGGCTAGAAAAGGTGCCCTAAACATTGCCTGCTTCACCATTACCTAACCAGCTTACCGCGGTTGGTGGGTACCCTACTTCGGCGGTCGACATATAAGAAAAAGAAAGGACAGATTTTTCCCCCTCATTCTAGGCGCATGGAATGTGCGCACTCTCCTTGACAAGGACTTTAACGCAAACAGACCTGAGAGACGAACTGCCCTGATTGGGAGAGAACTGGCCAGGTACAACATTGACATAGCAGCACTGAGTGAAACTCGACTTGCAGGCGAGGGCCAACTTTGCGAAAAGGGTGCAGGTTATACATTCTTTTGGAGCGGAAGAGGAACTGAAGAAAGACGAGAAGCAGGGGTTGGATTTGCAATCAAAACAGCAATTGTCAGCAAGTTAGTGGGGCCCCCAAAGGGAATAAATGACCGACTCATGACGGTCAAGATCCCTCTGTTTTATGGAAGAAAACATGCCACCATCATTAGCGCGTATGCACCAACTATGACAAACCAGGATGACGTCAAGGATAAGTTTTACGAAGAACTACATGCAGTCATTGCATCAGTTCCTAAAGCAGATAAGCTCATCATTCTTGGTGACTTTAATGCAAGAGTAGGCTCAGATAACATCTCCTGGAATGGCACTATTGGAAGGTACGGCGTGGGTCGCTGTAACAGTAATGGACTTCTTCTCCTCCAGACTTGCGCAGAACATGACCTCCTTGTCACCAACACCATTTTTCGACTTCCTACCCGCAACATGACCTCCTGGATGCACCCTCGCTCAAAGCATTGGCACCTAATTGACTATGTAATTGTTAGGAAGAAGGACAGGCAAGATGTCCGGGTGACCAAGTCCATGTGTGGTGCCGAATGCTGGACTGATCATTGCCTCATTGTATCTAAACTTAAAATTCGTATCCAACCTGCCAGGCGCCCTCAGGGAAAGAAAACTCAAAAAAGTCTGGATATTACCAAACTAAAGAAGACAAAAATTAAACAGTCATTCACTGACACCCTAGAAGACCGTCTCAAATCTATCTCGCTAGACGGCCAAAGTGTGGAAACAAATTGGGCAGCCCTAAGTGAGCAGATCTACAACACTGCTACAGAGGTCCTGGGTCCTTCCATCAAGAAACAAAATGACTGGTTTGATGAGAACTCAGATGATATAAAGCAGATGTTGGCTGAGAAACACCATCTCCATAAAGCATATTTAAATGATCCAAAATCTACATCCAAGAAAGACGCTTTCAACAACATGCGTAGAATCGTCCAACATAAACTACGCCAGATGCGGGATTCATGGCTGAGTAATAAAGCAGATGAGCTCCAAGGCTTTGCTGACAGCCATGACTTGAAAAATTTTTACCTTGCACTCAAAGCGGTCTATGGTCCAACATCATCAGGATCATTTCCCCTCCTTAATGCAGATGGAAAAACATTAATTACAGACAAGGAAAAAATGCTCCAACGCTGGGCTGAACATTTTAATAATCTTTTGAACCAGCCATCATCTATTAACGACGAAGCCATCATCCGCCTGCCCCAAATTCCTATAAATGAAGCACTAGATGATGTACCAACTCTGGAGGAAACTAAAAAAGCGATTCGTCAACTGTCTAGTGGAAAGGCCCCTGGCTCCGATTCAATTCCTGTTGAGGTTTATAAAGATGGCGGTGCAGTTCTGATAGAGAAACTTCATATGATCTTCCAGCAAATGTGGCAGAGTGAAACCATCCCACACGATCTCAAAGATGCGTCAATTATACATCTATATAAACGTAAAGGTAATCGCCAAGACTGTAACAATCATCGAGGCATCTCTCTTTTATCAATCGCTGGGAAGATATTCGCCAGAATCCTTTTGAATCGCCTTACGGCTCATCTTGACAAAGGTCTTTTACCTGAAAGTCAGTGTGGATTCCGGAAAGAACGTGGAACCACAGATATGGTGTTCGCTGCAAGACAGCTACAAGAAAAATGCCAAGAACAGCACTGTGACCTGTACACAGCTTTCATCGACTTGACAAAGGCGTTCGACACGGTCAGTAGAGAGGGTCTATGGAAGATCATGGCAAAATACGGCTGCCCAAAGAAATTTATCACAATAGTGCAGCAAATGCATGATGGAATGCAGGCTAGAGTTCAGGAAAACGGTGAGCTATCAGATCCTTTCCCTGTCTCAAATGGAGTTAAACAAGGGTGCGTACTTGCACCGACTCTGTTCAGTATCATGTTTTCTGCTATGCTGACTGATGCTTTTAGAGACGGGGACACAGGAATCGACATTAGTTATCGTATTGATGGAAAATTATTTAACCTTAGGAGGCTTCAAGCAAAAACCAAGGTTAAATCACACACCATCAGAGATCTTCTGTTTGCTGATGATTGTGCCCTCAATGCTGGCTCAGAGGCTGATCTGCAGCATAGTGTGGATAGATTCTCCGAAGCCTGCGCCAACTTTGGGCTTACCATCAACACGAAGAAAACAGAAATCATGTACCAACCAGCTCCTGGCACAGTTTATACTGAGCCAGTCATCAAGGTTAATGGTGAGAAACTGAATGTTGTGAACAGATTCACATACCTTGGTAGCACACTATCCCAGAACATTGTCATTGATGATGAGGTGAACACCAGGATCTCCAAAGCCAGCAGCACATTTGGCAGACTATACACCAACGTCTGGCATCGAAGTGGCATTAGTCTACAGACAAAGCTGAAGGTGTACAGAGCTGCGGTGCTTCCAGTGCTGCTATATGCATGTGAAACATGGACTGTATACAGGCGCCACGTAAAGAAGCTAAACCACTTCCATACAGTCTGTCTCAGGAAGATAATGAACATCAAATGGCAAGACAAGATCCCGGATACCGCCGTTCTTGACAGAGCTGGTATCCCTAGTATTGATACTATTCTGATGCAGTCACAGATTCGCTGGGCAGGTCATGTAGTCCGCATGCCAGACCATCGACTGCCAAAGATACTCTTTTATGGTGAGATGCAGAAGGGTAAACGCTCCCATGGTGGCCAAAAGAAGCGCTTCAAAGACACGTTAAAGACGTCATTGAAAACCTTTGACATAAACCCAGACACATGGGAAACTGCTGCGCAAGACCGAACTGCTTGGCGCACATCTCTTCGTAAAGGTGCAGTGGCATGCGAATCATCCAGAAGAGCAGCAGCGGAACAGCGGAGACAAGCTAGAAAGGACCGTGAAATAAAACCTTCACATGAAGAAAACACTCCCTGCCCACACTGTCCGAGATCTTTCCAGGCCCGCATCGGGCTCATCAGTCACCTTCGTACCCATAGACTAACCTAACATATTCCTAAATAATTGGATGAACAGAGTGGTCTTCATCACCCGTGATGGACGAACAACAACAACAACAAGTTAATCAATTTGAGTCGTGCGACTATTGTCACATGTTTTGAAAAGACAAAATTTTAGATCTACTTTCTGAGAAAGCGTTTTTTCGTTTACGGCTAGCCTACATGATACTTTAATAACCTTTTAATTTTTATTTTAACTATTATTTTGTATTTAATTACACTATATTATTAATTGCGTTTTTAGATTGAAAAAGTAGTAATCGGAATAATGAGAGTACAAATAAGTAAAATGAAGTTCACTTATGCAGGACCTAACTTCTCAAAAGGTAGAAAATAACGAAAATGAATTAAAAAGAAATACATACTGTCCTCCATTTATGGTAGAGTGGAGGAAAAAAAATCATAAAAAATAAATTTTTATTTTTTTAAACACAAGCTTTTAATGCACCAAAAAGCCACAAATAAGTTTTCAAGGAGTTTATAGCTTGCAGTCAAAAAATGTAACATCAAATTGACAAAAAGCGTGGGGCGCTTATCATATATTTTATCCATAAGTGTCTAATGAAGTATAAAGCAGAAGTTAATTTCATGCAGAATCAGCGCCCCAGGCATTTTGTCAGTTTGATGTTACATTTTTTTGCTGCAAGCTATAAACTCCTTGAAAAATTATTTGTGGCTTTTTAGTGTATTAAAAGCGTGTGTTTAAAATATTTTTTTATTTTTTTTTAAATTTTCTTCTTTTTAGTGTTATTTTTGTTTTTAAATTTAAGTCAACTGTAATCGATCCGCAAATGACAATATCAGTTTGCGATAAACGAAACCAGAGCACAGGAGGCGGATTTCATTATTCAGTCTATTACACGAAAAGTTAATATTTTTTAATTTTTATTTTGATAAGAGTTGTAAATTATATTTTTTTTAATGTATTTGTCAGTTGTGTGTATGTCTGTGTGTCTGTGCACGCGCGTGCGATAGTGTGTGTGTGGAGGGAGGGGGAGAAGCTTCAACATTTCTCTGAAGAGAGACAATCTTGTTGGAAAGAATACGCCAAGATTATTTGCAGTTATCACCCATTTCCGTGCTCATACAATACAAAAAAAAACAGATTATTAATTTTAATTTTATTAATTTTACGACTGATTATTGTATTGTCGTGGGTAATACACAACTATGCCAAGTTTCAGAGCTATTGCTCATCTGGAAGTGATTGAAAAATCGATTGCAAGATTTGAAGGTGACAAGAGAGTGACATACAAGGCAAGTAAAGATAAAAAAAATTTTACACACGGGCGTTTAATGCACTAAAAAGCCACAAATAAATTTTCAAGGAGTTCGTAGATTGCAGTCAAATAATGTAACATCAAATTGACAAAAAGCCTGTGAGCAGAATCTGATCATTACCAACACAAAGTTCCCCCATAAGCGCACACATGCATACACTAGGTGTGAACCAACAAAGAATGAGAAGTCAGTGATCGACTATGCCGTTGTTAGGAGGAACTCATTCAAATATGTCCGGGATGCTAGAGTCTGGAGGGAGCCAGAGATTGGAAGTGATCACTACCTGCTTACAATCAAAAGAACAACTGAAAGAGTTGCTCAGCCTAGGAACTGCCCAGCATCACGCAAGAAACCAAGTAAACGAACGGAAGAAATGAGCATTAAGACCTACAAGCTGAGAGAGCCAGAAATTAAGACCAGATATCAGGGGCTTATTGCTACAGCGGTGAGAAACACAGAAGAACAACCTGATGACTTGGAAATCCTCTGGCTTAAATTCAAGGACATCATAAAGACAGCTGCTGCAGAAGCATGTGGTGAAGTCCGACTTGGGAACAAGAGAAAGAGGACACCTTGGTGGACAGAGGAAGTCAAAGAGAAAATAAGAGAGAAGAAAATGGCGTGGAAACAATACTTTGGAGCTAAAAACACAGCAGGACAAATAGAGAAATATAGAGAATATGTGATACTCAAAACAGAAGCAAAAAAAGGAGCTAGCAGCAAAACAGAAGTCCTGGGAAGAATTTGGAGAAAAGCTAGAAAAAGATGCGCAAGAAAACTAGAAATTGTTTTATAAGACCCTAAAGAACATGAGGAAGGAAAAACAATGCCCTCTCAAATATATAAAGAACAAACAAGGCAAATTGCTTACTGCCCCGAAGGAAGTAATGGAAAGATGGAAAGAATATTTCTCAGAACTCCTTGATGGTGAGCAAGGTCAAGCATCAGAAATGATAACCACTAGCACAGAAGAGGAAACAAATGGTGATGAAGATGACATAAAGATGGAAGAACTGAAGGCAGCACTGGAGAAAATCAAGATGGGCAAAGCAGCAGGGCATGATGGTATAACACCAGAAATGGATAAGTACATGGGAGCATCAGCCGACCTATTACTCGTAAGGATCCTACAGGCAGCGTGGTGCAACAAGACCATACCAAAGGACTGGGAGATTGCCATCATAACACCAATTTTCAAAAAGGGTGACAATCGACAATGTGGAAACCATAGAGGCATATCCCTTCTCAGTGTCCCTGGAAAAATCTACTCTAGAATCCTGGAGCAGAGACTCCGACTCCTAGCTGAGCTACAATTGGATGAGGTCCAGTGCGGATTCCGAGCAAACCGAAGTACTCAAGACCTAATCTTCACACTCAGACAGCTGGGTGAAAAGGCCCTTGAGTATAAGAGTGAGATCCATCTTTGTTTCATAGATCTGGAAAAGGCATTTGACAGGGTCCCCTGGAGCAATCTTTGGGACTGTTTGGCAAGGAAGAACATTCCAGCACCTATGATTCATGCAATACAGAGCTTCTACAAGTCTTGCAGAAATTATGTGAGGACAGCAAACCATAAGTCAGAAGAGTTCAGGACCACTGGTGTAAGACAAGGTGATATCCTGTATCCTGTCACCTTATCTTTTCATACTCCTCACGGACGATGTTATCAAGTCATGTAAGGAGAGAACAAGAAAGTATTCAGTGGGGTACTGGAAGATGAAACAGGTATGTATTTCAGAGCTGGCATTTGCTGATGATGTTGCCCTGATTGCTAAATCAGAGGCACATCTCCAATCCAATCTGCAAGTCTGGAAGGAGGAGCTGGAGAAGAGAATGATGGTCATAGGTAGCTCTAAAACAAAATCCATGGTGATATCACGAGAAGAAAGAAGACATCAGATTAAGCTGGGAGAACAGGTCCTGGAGCAGGTCGACCACTTTAAATATCTCGGAGCTATTATAGACCGAAATTGAGGCATCAAAGAAGAGTTGGCCACTCGAAACGCAGCAGCAGCTGGGAGACTTTTTCAGGCCATAAATCGAGGATTCCTCAGGAAGAGAGAGGTTGGTAAGAAAACGAAGATGGCTGTATACCGCTCCACCTATGTCCCAGTCTTGACATATGGATGCGAGTCATGGGCAATTACTACAACCCATAAAACCCAGATCCAAACCTCAGAAATGAGATATCTGAGGAAGGTGGTTGAAGTAACAAGAAGAGACATGGTCCGCAACCAGACGATACGTCAAGGACTAAAATCCCACCCCCTGCAGACCCAAGTAGAACAGTCCCAACTAAGATGGTTTGGCCATGTCTGCAGAATAGGAGAAGATCGGATACCACGACAAGCATGGGAAACAAAGAGCCAGGGATCCAGACCCCCAGGACGATCCAGAGTCCGCTGGGAGGACAACATTAGACAATCTTTGAAGGACCGAGTACTAGAATAGAACCAGGCCAGGAGGAAGACAGCCGATAGGATAGTCTGGCGCTCTCTCTTCCAAACCTCTACACCTCACGGTAGAAGGGGGAACGACTAAGTAAGTAAGTAGGTGGTTTTACCTTACTTTTGAGTAATTATGTTATAAATTAGAATATTTTTGAGTTATTGCATCATAAAACTTTCAAGTTGTCATATTCTTTCAAAACTAGTTCTTTTGTTTTTTAATTGTCTAAAAATATACGTAAATAATTAGCAGGGGAGGGGGTTACCTTATCATTCCGATGTATTGCCCCACCCTTGGACAATTCCTAGATCCGCCAGTGTCGTAAGTCGATATGGGCATAAGTCGGAAATCAATATAGACTATATGATACATAAAAATATGTGAACAATTAATATGTTTGAATGCTGAGATATGTGCGACTGTTTTGTTATATTTAAAACTTATTTTACTCTGTTTGTAGTGAAATAATACAATGCGCTAATTCTAAAGTATAAATACTGTCCTGTACAAGACTGCGCCGTAATAATAAGGAAACATGAGTGTAAAGTGTCCCCGGATACAGGGATCGCAGAGATCAATGCTGCAAGAAACAGCGGAATGTTTTGAAAAATGCTTCCAGGAAGAGGACCAGATGCAGTGATGGCTTTATGGTTCCCCACAAGGGAAATGATGTCAACGATGAAAAGGAAGAAGTATTTGTCTTAAGTTTCAGGAATCTAAGAGTCGTGGTAGCACACTGGTTAGTGCACTGGCATCATAGCTCTGTGGTCCATGGTTCGATCTCCAGTTGAGGTGGGATATTTTAGACCGCAAACGGCTCCGGGGTCGACCCAGCCTCATGAATTGGGTACCAGAGCAACTCTTGGAAGGTTAAGGCGGCCGGCGTGATGCTGACCACATCACCCCTAGTGTGCCGATGGTCAAGAAAATATGAGCCTAACACCATATTTCCAATATGCCTCAATGGGCGTGTAACGGGATCCTTTACCTTTACCTTTCAGGAATCTACTTTCTTCCTTATCAATGACTAATCATATATTGGCGGATCTTACATTGAATTTATCTCAGGCATTCAGGCATGAGATGGAGGTCTAACCCAGGAGTTGGCACCCAGCTGATCCCGATCTACCGGTAGATACCAGAGGATTATGTGATAGATCTTTAGGCAACTGCAAAAAAAAGGGGGGGGGGGGGGGGTGGGAGGGGGGGGGGGGGGGGGGGGGGGGGGGGGGGGGGGGGGGGGGGGGGGGGGGGGGGGGGTCGGGGGAAAGAAGAAAGAAAGATTTTTTAAACTAGGGAAATTTCAGACTAGAACTCTCCCGCCAGCCTTGTGACCTCGGGACTTTTCCGCATACCCGCATGAAACTCTTGAGTTAGCTACTAATTATGTAATTATGTTGGTGAACTGCATGAGATAGAAACGTGAACTTTTTTGTTGTTGTAAGGTTCATCATCCTCTCTCTCTCTCTCTCTCTCTCTCTCTCTCTCTCTCTCTCTCTCTCTCTCTCTCTCTCTCTCTCTCTCTCTCTCTCTCTCTCTCTCTCTCTCTCTCTCTCTCTCTCTCTCTCTCTCTCTCTCTCTCTGTGTGTCGATCTCTCACTCTCTCTCTGTCGATCTCTCTCTCTGTCTGCCAGGACGCTTAAAATTACACACACACCCATATATATATATATATATATATATATATATATATATATGCCCCATATATACTCGAGTTTAAGTCGATCCGACTATAAGACGACCCTTAGACGTTAGAGCTGAAAATCCATCCAAAATTCAAGACCTGATTCTTAGTCGAGTGATGTTTTCGCAGATTTCTAATTCTCGCATTGCATTGGAATTTCCTTGGGCTTTCTGCAATATTTTTTCCACTTTCAGCGTAACCCTTTCCCGTTTAAAACGCTTGAAATCAAGTATAAGTATGACGAGCACAAGAAATGTTGGACTTCTTTCGTAACAGACAGTATCCAGAGGATGTTCTTACCTCTGCCTTAGAGCGTGTTCTCCCTATCTCACGTCTAGAGGCCCTTAAACCCCGCCATAACACCTCCTCTGATAGAGTCAAGTTAATAATGACCTATCACCCTCACAACACTGCTGTCAAAAGGATCCTGTATCGTCACATTCCTCTCCTCCAAGCTGACCCAAAGGCGCGGGAAGTGTTTAGTGAGCCACCCTTGCTGGCATATAGACGGGATAAAAATTTGAGGGACCTCCTAGTCCACAGCCGTTTGAAAACCGTCAACGATGGCCACTTTGGGACAAAGCTATGTGTAACTGTCTTTTTCTCTTGTTGAGGTGATCACTGGCCCAAGACAGTATACATGTTGTTAGGTGTGTAGTGCTGGCGTATGATGAACTGAGTGTGGGTGCGAATGAAGGCGCGAATGTGTTTAGGCTCGTATATATGTAGACACTGCAACCCATACACTCACATGCAGTAGTCAAGGATGCTTGGACACTGCAGGCACGTTTCAAAACATTTATTGACGATAACACACATAGCATCAACAGGAACAGTCAGTGTAAACAAGGTCATGCTGACCGGAAATCGTTAGGTAACCGAAAGCGTAATAATAGAAAAAGTCGGTATTACCTGGAACCGAATCCTCAGAACATAATAAGGAACTCTGTCGTCATCCCGACGCACAGAGATTCACTGGGGAGACCTGCCAACGCAGTCACTTCGAAGATATTCCCCGAAAACACAATGGACCTCATGTCCCTCAGAAGCCAGCTTACATCCCGGCCTGACGGAAGTAACTTCACTTGGCGCTTAAAAAACCTGCGCATGGGCACACGCCCGAACTGTTTACCTTTGACCCTAAAGGTCAAACACAATGAATGCATAAACAAGGGAGACAACCCCCAATCAACCTGACACAGCAAAGCCAAGACACAGTTACTAAACTTTGACCAGGGTGAGAAAAACACGACAAATAACTTGACATATGGAGCTCCGTCGAAAATGACAGCAACACCATGTAACCGAACACTATGTAAGACATGTCAGTATGTTATCGAAACACGTTCAGTCTCGTTCCCTAACGCCAAGTTCACCATCACCCATGGCTTCACATGTGAGTCACGCAACGTCATCTATGCTATTATATGCAAACTTTGCACTATTACTTACATCGGCCAAACGGGCACACGACTGGGCGACCGATTCTGCAGACACCTCTACGACATCTCTCAGTTTAAATCCACACCTGTGGCCATCCACTTCAACGGCCCGGACCACCACGGTGCCACTGACATCCAGGTGACAGCCATCAGATCCTGTTCCTCGGACGCCAACAGTCGGTTTCGCCAGGAACAACGCCTCATCCATCTTATGGGTTGCCTTAAACCACACGGCTTGAATACCCAACATTCTTTTGTCTGAGACGCCTTTTTCTATCTAGTCCCTATTGTATTATGACTGTACACCCCATTTTTTGTTTCTTTTTAATTTGTTTTATTTTTTAAAAATTTTTTATTTTTTTTTATTTTTATATATATATACATATATATATTTTTTTGTTAAATGTTTTATTTATTTATTTATTTATTTATTTTTATTTAATTTTTTTCTTTTTATTAATTTTTTATTTTTTTAATTTGTATTTATTTGTATTTTTTTTAAGTTTATTTTTTTAATTTATTTATTTATTTATTTTTTTATTTATTTATTTTCTAAATCGCTTTTCCCTCACTTTATATATTATTATTATTATTTTTTTTCCCTCACTCTTTTCCGGTCCTTATTTTCATTATTTCTTATTTTTTGTTTTTAATGTACTATCGACTTCCGTTTTCCGGTTTAGTGGCAGCCATCTCGCTTCTGTGACTGAACATGTGACTGGACATAAGGGAGTTGTTTTTTTCTCTTATTTTTATAGTTTCATGTTCTCTACTTAATTCTCATTTTCTTTCTTTCCCTCCTGTCTTGTTTGTCTGTCCCTGACGAAGGCCTTGTGGCCGCAACGTAGGTTTTTCCTGTCCTTTCTCCTTGTAAGACGTATTACTATTTGTATTTTTTTTCCCCATTCTATTGAAATCAAGTAACACTTCAGTTGAAATTTTGGACTTAATAGTTTTTATGTTAAGGGTACCAGTGTGCTGCAATAAGGGCTGGGAGTAACACTAACGGGTTTCATAAAATATTTTTTTTCTAGATTCTAATATGAGTCGGGGTCCGTTCTTCAAGGTCCAAAAAGGGAAAAAAATGTCTCAACTTATACGCGACTACATATATATATATATGTGTGTGTGTGTGTGTGTGTGTGTGTGTGTGTGTGTGTGTGTGTGTGTGTGCGTGTGTGCGTGTGTGTGAATGTGTGTGTGAGAGACTTTTAGAAGATTCAGAGCGCTCAATTTCGCTGTTTTTGAAAAAGAAATAATACAAACAAGAGCTAAAGAAAAATGTATATGAATTAATACGATATAAATATAAAAAAAACTAAGTGCTTTAATATCTAAAAAATGTTCAAGATCCAAGGATATTAGTTTATCTTCAGATGTTCGCCCTTCTCACCTTAGCGCTCGCAAATTTGTAAATAAAGTCAGATCAAGACAGTGACTTGACAAAATACTTTTGAATCTATAAAATTTCCAATTCTGACAACTTTTCGTCAATCATGGTGGAAAGTACAAATGTTTTACTTTTTAATATAGTTATTGACAACAGAGTCGACATCATTGCACTCAAGGCAAGCCCATAGGTGCTCAGTGTCCCTCAGTATATATCAAAGAGGGAAAGATAACTGTTCCTGTAGCTCGCTGGTTGTATACACGACGGATGCATCCTGTCATACGTCCATCTTTGCTAGCCTTACGTTTGATGCCAAATTCCAACAGTCTTAATGATGATTCTTTTATTGCAGTGTCATTCTTTAACAGGCGATCATTAATTGTTCTCAGTATTTGTCCCTTATCCATATCCAGTGTCCCCACTGTTGGTGCTCTTTATGCTAGTCAGTCAGCTCTCTCATTACCACATACCTCTGCATGACCAGGACAGTAGATCCACACCAGCTCCTGCAAGCTTCTATGGAGGTTTTCCATTCATGCCTTAGCCAACCATTTTGAACCTTTCTAAGCATGGACTGAGAGTCTGACACAATGACTGTCGTTGTTAATGAAGTTTCTGTAAGCCACCTTAAGGCTGCAGTAACAGCCTCTACCTCCATTCTCATGCTGGAAGTTGTTATCTTGTAATCCCCAATATGTTCAGCGACGATTCTTCCCTTTATCCTAGCAGAGAAGCCCCAACCTGATTTCTCACCACGGATCACAGACCCAAATGTATTCAAAATGACATTATTATCCCAGGCATGATCATGTATCAGTTGATTAATTTCCAGTTCTGCTTTCCCATTACCCCAAGTTCTACACTCTCTGCCAAGACTGATGATGATTTGCTGGTAGATAGTCCAGTTCTCATCTGACATACCCCTTTGAATATATTTTCAACTGTGGTCACATGGTTTATTCCTGCTCCGTTAATGTCAACTATGTTTCCACGAAGGGGGTGCCGTTTGTCTGTGGCTACTTTTAAATAACTTTTAATTTATTAAAACCACGTTCACATTTAGCCACGGTTACCGTAATAGTTGATAAGATTCGAAGAGCAGTCGTGATTTATATGTCGAACAAGGCGGCTAATATAAATTTGTGCATGAGACGTGCAACCTCATCATGTAAAAAAGTGCTTCAGAAACTACTGCTGCAAGAGCCTTTGAGTACTTTGTGCATGCTTCCTGCAGGGAGGCAGCTGCATTAGTGACTTCATAATCCACAGGGAGCAACAAGAAAATAATAATGAGCACCAGTCTTACTTGTATACACCAGGTTCATTTATTATAGCTGAGATCTTACCAACTAATCGGTCATACATTCAGGAGATGTAACTCCATTTTCGTGGTTTCTTTTGTATTTACAATGTTATTTCCCTTGACATGTTGTTTGGAAAATAAAGTTACATCTTGTGAACTGTGTGTGCTGAAATTAAAAAAAACAAACAAATCCGTATAATCAGCGCAGAGGAAGAAAGGATAAGTAAATAAATGTATACACCAGGTTCATTTATTATTTTACATGAATTCGGCTATTTAATTGCTTTCATAAATTTCAGACTTATTTTTTTCTTCCGGGGGTTTTTGTTTCGTTTCGATTTCTGGGATTTTACCGTCAAAGAATTCACTAGAGCTAAAATATTTGCGTATAAGTGGACTACTTTGATTAATTTTTTGCTTTAATTTTGTATCCTTCATGTATCGTCTTCAATGCTGCTATTTTATACGTCACTTTCATTGGTGTTTATGAACGACTAGCAATAACCCGTCAAACTTGACGGGTTTTTAATTATAGTGCGCTATTTCCGTTCCCGGATGAGCAGATAGAAGTACATTCTTAGAGTGTTTTTGGTTTCTTTTTATTATACAGTGTAATCAAACTACTCACGAACACCGTCATTTGAACGCTTTTCTTTGTTGATTGTAACTATTTTCGGGAGAGTATATATAATGGAAACAATACAATTTTTCAACACGGTTGCATTCCTCAGCTGTGACCAACGTACGCACTTCGAGAATTATGTTATTTTAGATTCAATTTAAAAGTTCTTTGATGACAACATTTCGTGTGAAAGTGCATGGATTGTTTTCAAAGAGTGTTCCCTGATAATAAGTGGTTTTAACAAAACCTTTCAAGTTTTCATGATTTGTACATCGGGTGAGGGCTCAGCACACTAATTTTTACGCACTTTTTCTTTGACGAGCGCTACTAATTTAGTGAAAGAATAAAAGGGGGCTAGCTGTAAGGAGCTAAAAGAGAAAGGATGATGACATGCAGGTTGGTACCACAGAAATAGTACACAAAGCGCTTTGGTAAATGGAGTGATTCATGTAGCAAAGTCGACCAAAAAATCGACCACACAAGCAACCTAGCAAGGTCGACTACACAGGAAACCTAGCAAGGTCAAATACACGCAATCTAGCAAGGTCGACTACCAGGCAACCTAGCAGGGCCGATAACACAGGCAACCCCCATGTGCGTTTAGGAGGAGAAAAAGGGTTAACAATTAAATGTATATAACGGAACCAGGCTCGGAGGAATACAGCCGGTAGGATAGTATGGCGCTCTCTCTCTTCCAAACCTCTACAGCTCACGGTAGAAGAGGATCGACTAAGTAAGTAGTAAAGAAATGTAGAATATAGCTTACATTTGACAAATTAAACCTGAAATTCTTATATGAATAACAGTTGGTAAGAAACTCCGCTTAGAAATGAAAATGGTGAAGAAGAGATGGAAAGGACAGGAGCTGATAGCACGCGACAAGAAGATGTAAGTTTGTTGAAGTCCTATTCTCCTTGACTAGCTGAAGTGTGATGAGAAAACCCCATGACATTGTTGCTACGTTGACTGGATTAATACTTATCATGAATCATCATTTTCCATCTCTGCAACGAAGGTCGCCTGAAATGGATGTCCTACGTTTTGTGTCTCTTGTCTTGATGGCGCACTCTGATAGACTCTTTCCTGTCCATCTCTTGATGTTTTCTTCCCACTTATAGCGCTGTCTTCCTCTTGCACGTTCGCCTTCAACTTTTCTTTATTGTCTTCTGCATGGTATTATGTCTTTTTGTATAGCCAAAATATTTAATACTTATACAAACTGACAATGATTCCGCCAGCACGAAACAATATGGTTTGCATGAAATGTTGTGTTTGATAGGGAGGTAACAAGGCAAAAGAATTTTGATCTGCATTAAGAAGAGTTGGATCTTGACCCGTGACACAGGGTATTTTGTATTAAATACACATATGCCTTAGTCCTCAAAAATACTACACATGAGAGACAGAGGGGTGGAGTGGAACGCATTCAAATAATAACGAACACTAGCAATGTTCCCAACTCTGTCTAATGTAATCAAATAATTCTCAACACAAAATCACAACAATATATGTAGTTAGCAAAGTGTAACACATTGATGAAAATCTCAGATAACCGAATGCCTTATCTTCTCACAACTAAATATCCTCTTGCATTCAACAATACGAGTCGGCCATCATCACCAAAACCTCGTCGCTCTCCCTACTCTCCCTTCTTCACTGCCCAATCAGAACGCCCCTTGCATTCACCCCTGACCTGCTGACCTCGCAGTTTCGTGTTGTTAAGTTAAGTGTATGAGAACCCCTCTCACACCCGACTGACATTATGTACCCGCCCCCAGCGGAGCACCGCCAGTCCACAGCTGTGTTAATCACACTGTGACATCTACTCTCCCCCCCCCCCCGGGGGAAAAAAAATAAAGTTTTTTTTTTCTTTTGGAAGGCGGCTTGGCGCACTCCAAACACCCAACATCCAGCTTTTGAGCCAAGTATACATTCATATCCTTCTTGTCTTCACATATCTTGCATACTCACTTAAACATCGTGTGGGGGGAAAACCCAAGAAAAAAAACAATCATTCTACAACCGAGACAGAGTGTCAGCTACAACGTTGAGCTTACCCTCTAGGGGTAAAACAGTAAATTTGTACTGCTGCAGTAAGAGAGCCCAACGAGTTAATTTCGAGCTTGTCGATTTCGACGACTGTAAAAATGAGAGTGGTCGATGGTCTGTCTGTAATACAAAATGTGCACCTATCAAATATCGGGACAACTTTGAAACTGCCCACACAATTGCCAAGCACTCCCTTTCAATCGTGGAGTACCTAGTCTCAGCCGGCAACAGCTTCTGACTCACATACATCACTGGATGTAAGGTACTCTGGTGGTCTTGCATTAAACAAGCTCCAATTCCTACAGAAGATGCGTCTGTCCTCAAAACAAAGGGTTTGCGTAAATCTGGCATCAGTAAGATGGGTTTCCTAGAGAACACCCTCTTGATTCTAGATAAGGCTATCTCGCAATCTTGTGTCCACACGACCCTATTTGGCATCCCCTTACTCGTTAGCGAGGTAAGTGTAGCTGCAATGGAAGAAAACTGAGGGATGAACTTGTGATAAAAATTCACAAGTCCAATTAGACTTTTCACTTGCTTTTTTGTTTTAGGTGTCTGCAACTGTAAAATCTTTGTAACTGTTACATCTTCTGGTTTCAGGTGCTTATGACCTACAGTATGTCCTAAGAAACTTAACTCTTTAAACCCTATGCAAACTTTACTCGGCCGTGCCATTAAATTATGCTGCCTTAGATACTGCAATAGGGAAGATAACCCCATCATGTGATCCTCCCATGACTCATGAAACAAACATATATCGTCGATGTATGTAATAATATCTGAACGATGTCCTAACAATCTTCTCATCATCCTCACAAATGTGGCGGGCGCGTTCACTAAGCCAAAGCACATGACATTGAACTGAAACAATCCTTTGGGGGTGCTAAATGCTGTAAGAGGTTTCGCAGCCTCGGCGAGGGGTACCTGCCAATAACCTCTAGACAGATCGAGTTTGCTGAAATATGTAGCGTGGGTGAGTTGTGTTAACAGATCTTCCTGATTAGGTATTGGTTCAGCGTCAACGACGGTAATGCTGTTCAATCTCCGAAAGTCAATGCATATACGAAGAGATCTGTTCTTCTTGCGAACCACAACCATTGGAAAAGAATATGGTGAATCAGACGGAGAAATTATCCCCAGTCGTTGCATGTCACCAATTTCTCTCTCGACAGCTGATTTGAAATGCATGGGCAATGGATACGGTTTTACCCTAATAGGCTGATCACATGTCAGAGTGATATCATGACAAATCAGGTCTGTCCGTCCTGGCAGATCTGTGAGGACATCCTTAAACTCCGTTAATATAATCTGTACTTCCGACTTTTGTTCTACTGTTAGGTCATCCCCGATTCGCACCATATTCCATGACTCCGAAGGAACCAGGGGTACGAGGGATAACTGGATATTCCCTTCACCTTTTTCATCTCCCGTGTCATCAATGACTGCTGTACATGCCACTGTTGCTTCAGTCTGTGCTGCCCTTGTGACTGCTTTCAACGACTCAGGTCGTTCTACATATGGCCTCAGCATATTCACATGAAATACCTTCTCCTTATTTCGGACCGAAATTAGGTAATCGACATCTGTCATTTTTTTAACCACCTTGAATGGTCCTTGCCACGTAATGCTCAAGCGATCCTCTTTAGCTGGTAAAAGTAGCCAAACTTCCTCACCTGGAACCAGGGATACTAGTTTGGAGTTCCGATTTGCGTAATTCCGATACCGTGCTAACGACCCCGCCAAACAATCACGTGCCACCAAACAAGATTTTACAATACGTTCTCTGAGGCTCACTACATACTCATAACTCGTAACTGAGGTGCTATTTGCACATTTTCCAGTTAATAAATCCTTCAATATGTGCATCGGCCCCCTTGGGTTTGCCCCATACAGTAATTCGAAAGGGGAAAATCCTGTACTCTCTTGGGGAGCCTCCCTATAGGCAAACAGGACCGCTGGGAGTAACCTATCCCATTCTTGTGGAGATTCTGCGGTCACTTTTGCCAGCATGTGTTTTAACGCACCGTTAAAACGCTCGCAAACTCCGTTTGACTGAGGGTGATATGGACTCGTGAATGTTTGGGCAATACCCAACAGCCCAGTGATTTCTGACATCTCCTTCGAAATGAACTGACGGCCCCTATCCGATAATATCTCTTCCGGAAATCCAAACCTGCAAAACAACATCTGCAAAGCCTCTGCAACTGCTTGTGAAGTAATACTCTTCATCGGCACCGCCTCCGGCCACCTGGTGCACCAATCTACCATCGTTAAAATGAAACGATATCCCCTGTCTGAAGTGACCGAGAGGGGGCCTATAATATCAATCGCTACTTTCTGGAAAGGTCGTACTGACAAGTCCGTAACCTGCACTGGAGCTTTGGGAGTTCTGCCTTTATGCCTCATCTGTTGGCATATCTTACAGGACCTACAATATAGTTTAATGTCCTTGCTAAACAATGGCCAATAGAATTGTGACAGCACCCTCTGGCGCGTTCTAGCCACACCCATGTGTCCCGCGAAAGGGGAGTCATGTGCAACCTCTAACACTCTTGCTCTAAAACTACACGGTACCACCACTTGGCGCTGAGTTTGTACTCCCTTAGCGAAACACCTAGTGAGAACATTATTATTGAGCTCGAAGCAATGTCTGGCCAGCTTCGTGCACTTTACATCACCTCTCTCGGCAAAGTTGTAAAATTTGCGCAATGATCCGTCTGACCGTTGGTGCTGGATAAAGTCCGACACCTGTGTATCCTGACTTCCAGTGACCAATTCCGATGTCTTAGCTTCATGATGCGTCGCTTCTAATGCGTCATCTGCCTTTGACTGTGCCCTAGTAATCACCGCATTGGCCATAAGCACACGATTGTCCATCCATTTCCTAATGTCCATCTGAGTACATTCCTGCACACCTTGCACGTTACCCACAATCAAATCCGCTATCGGTGCTTCGAGTACGCAGGCCTGTACTCTACCAGATATGAAGGGTGTGTCCACCTCAATAGTGGCAAGAGGGTAATACTAAATGTTACCCCCGAAAGTGACACATCTTGCTGTCTTACCTATCAAGCATGAGTCATCAATGCAGGATCTACGAACTCCTATAGTTGTGCAGCCCGTGTCTCTCAACACAGACACTTCCTGCTTTTGCACAAATCCTGGATGCAATTCCAAATGACCATTTTCCTCAAGAGAAGAGAGACAAGGCAGAGTGTGACCACAGATAAGCATAGGCTTACCGTCTGGTTCAAATAATGGCCTACACCCTTCGCAATTCTCATTGTTAAAGGTTTCTAATATGCAAGCCGAATTCACTCGTTCTGAATTATTAGCACAGACCTTTGCCAAATGTCCTGTTCCATTACAAAGACTACAGTGTAGCTGAGTATTGCTATCCTTTTTTGGACTATTGTTTGGAGAGTGTCTGACTACTCGGTCTGACTCCTTTTTCTCAAAGGATTTGTTTCTTTGGTAAGGTGAGCTTTTGCGAAATCGTCTTTGTTCCTGCTCGTTTGGCGCATCTATCTGGATCTGATTCCGCAGGTACTTATCCTGTCTGTCTCCAATATATCTGTATTGATTTCTATCAGATTGATAGTTAAATTTCTTCCTCGGTGATCTATGGTCCCGATAATTGTCATACCGTGCAGGAGATCTGTCTCCTCGAAAGTAGGGTCTATCATAATTAAATCTTCTGGGGCCAAATCTATCGGCACTCTTCGATCTATGTTGACTGTAAGGTTTTCTAGTAATCTTTCCTATACTCGCTGAGAAAGTCTCAGAGATACTCTCCCTGTGTATGACCTTTCCTGGATGCTAGGTTACGTATTGGTGTCCTAATTCTGACATCGTACCGATGTTTTTGGGTTTGCGTTCCTGGAAAAACGCAATAAGCTCCGATGAACACGATGACAATACCTTATCCCGTAACATAAGGTCGAAAAGCCCATCAAAGTCTTTGATAATACCTTCCATCTCAATCCATCGATTTAATAGCTGAGTAATTTTCGCAATGAAATCCTCAAAATCCTGACTGACGCTTGGTCTCACGTCTCGGAAACGAGCCCGATACCCTTCCGCCGTTAGACGAAATTTCCTTAACAACCTCTCCTTGACTATGTCATAATTTGCTCTGTCGGTTAAAGGGATACTATACACAGTTTCTAACGCAGATCCTGAAAGCAAATTTCCCAGCAGAACAGGCCATTCCTCCTTCTTTATCTTCCAAGCCAAAACTTCTGCTTCAAAACGTTCCAAATACACGTCCATACTGTCCAAATCTTGATTAAAATTGGGTAACCGTAGTCTATAGGGACGTGAGAATTCTTTCCCACCTGAATCCTGCTTCCTGGACTCATTATCTAGCTTCTTCAGATTTATTTCTCTGTCAGCTTCAATTTTCTTCAACTCTTTCTCTGCTTCTATCTTGAATTTGTCAGCTTCTATCTTCTTCATCTCTTTCTCTGCTTCTATCTTCTTCATCTCTTTCTCTGCTTCTATCTTCTTCATCTCTTTATCTGCTTCTATCTTCAATTTCTGGAATTCTCTCTCCTCACACCGTTCCATTCTATCATTTTCCTGTTTTTCTTTCCATTTTTTTTTCTGCCCATTCCTGTAGAGCAGGGCCTGTTAATGCTAGCTCTTTACCAACCTCAACAAATTCTAAGAGGCTAGCCATCGTAATGTAATGTAATTAAATTAAAATTTCTTAAAGCAGTACTCAGTGTACAAAAAAAATGCCTTTAGTATTCCCCACTGGAAAATTATCAGATATTGTACTAAAAAAAAGAATCAAAATTATATGTAATGCCTAGTCAGAAATACTGACTGTACCACTCAAATAGGTGTATTCAGTATAATGGTGTGAAGTTATTCAACAGCATAATTTGCTGTACCCATGACACCCATAATATTTAAGCAGTGAAACTAAACACCACTGCAATATATAATTAATGGCGTAAACATACATGTGATTCTCAACCAAACGAGATAACTACGTCTACACAAGCAAAAATACCCAACCTACTATTATGCTATCGGTACTGGAATTGAAATTGAGATACACTTCACTACAACAAAACAAACATAAATATAAACAATGATGACAATAATGAAGATGATCAAGACGACCTCACTACACGAGCGAACACGACAGTACGGTGGAATAAGAAAAAAAAATCCTCAGACAGCAGCAGATGTCTAATTACAAACCGTAGCTGTTAACAAATGAAAACAAGAGTTTGGGAAATTAACATATGTACATGATAGTAAGAAGAATACAAGAGAATACTCCAATTAAACATGACAAAGAGACACTATTACACATATGACACCGTGCAAACAAACCCGAACTGCACCACTAATACACTAAAATGTGCAACGTGAATTATGCAGGGCAGCCTATAGGGTCAGCTCTATGTGCCCGTGCTCCGGCACACAATTCACCTAGCAACAGTCCTAAAGAATAGTTTAGCATAATCTCTTTCCGCAATGCAAAAGAGAAAATCCTTAACTCACACAACCAAATGACACCAAAATTATACTTCTACGAAGACACAACAAAAACCTACAATAGACAATGAAGTGACCAAAGGTAGTATGTTGCAACACCACACCAGTTGGATGATGTCCTCACCAACCAAATGGAAAAGAGGTCACAGGAGAATGATTACTAATTATATAATATTATAAAGTAGAAAGGTACTAAAAGAAAAATAATTGTCCAATAATATATAATAATAGTAATAATACTACATTTAAAAAATTAACTATAAATCAATTAAATTGATGATCTCCGCAGGTCTTGGTTCCTGATGATGACGTTGATATCTACAGCACTTTAGTCACTAATGATCCAATGGTCCACACAACGAACGACACGTTACAAAGTTACGTAAAGTTACAAATATTGTCAATTAGGATGACCCCTGAGTAAGGCACAAAGTCCACGCTTGTCACCACATAGTGCCTTGTCTTCACTGAAATCTCACAGGGATGTCAAACAAAAAGTCAGACCACACGCATCAAAGTTATAACACAACTGTATACTAGCTCGTCGTCAGCATAAGGCGAGGATTTGCCAGCTCCACTTCAATAACATCTCACGAGTTCATGAAATACAGTGTATGTGAACTAAAAAAGATTTCTGACCTGGCGCTGCATTGACGTGCAAAGATAATCAAACATGAGGACCCAAATACGAGCTCCCACCTGACACAGGGTATTTTGTATTAAATACACATATGCCTTAGTCCTCAAAAATACTACACATGAGAGACAGAGGGGTGGAGTGGAACGCATTCAAATAATAACGAACACTAGCAATGTTCCCAACTCTGTCTAATGTAATCAAATAATTCTCACCACAAAATCACAACAATATATGTAGTTAGCAAAGTGTAACACATTGATGAAAATCTCAGATAACCGAATGCCTTATCTTCTCACAACTAAATATCCTCTTGCATTCGACAATACGAGTCGGCCATCATCACCAAAACCTCGTTGCTCTCCCTACTCTCCCTTCTTCACTGCCCAATCAGAACGCCCCTTGCATTCACCCCTGACCTGCTGACCTCGCAGTTTCGTGTTGTTAAGTTAAGTGTATGAGAACACCTCTCACACCCGACTGACATTATGTACCTGCCCCCAGCGGAGCACCGCCAGTCCACAGCTGTATTAATCACACTGTGACAACCCGTCTATCCCTTCCTTACCAGGTCATGCTTCAGTAGGTCAAAAATGGATGGAAAACATCCATAGAAGCCTCGAATTTTCAGGAACTAGTGTAGATCTACTGTCTCCTTGTCTCAGTGTGAAGGAGTGTAGCGAGATTTTGTACCACTTGCTTGGTTGTAGCGAGACACGCACGCCCACAGCGCGCACACACACACAGCGCAAGGACAACGCGGCGGTCTTGCTGTGAAGTTTGAAGTAGGCGGAAAAAATGTGAAATATGTTTAAGCCAGAAGGTACTGAAGAATGAGGAAATAGCTAATATAGGAATGTATGGCGGACTTTCAAAGTTTGCATGTACAGGAAATTCAATTTAGAACTACAAGAAAACGCCTGGTTGGAATACAATTAAATAATAATAGTTCACTAAAGGAGATGGACTATGAATTATATCCAAAAGGATATTATTCAAATATAAATAGTTTTAAAGATAATTAATATTTTTCACCTTCATCACATCTGCTAAAAGTTAGCTAATAATCTTTAAAAATTTATTATAACTACATGCCTAAACGGATTTAAATATAAATTGGATAGAATGAAAGCCTCATGTGGGAAAAATGAAAGGATACCTAGGAAGGAAGGAAGGATATAAGTGTGTAGTGAACAGAAGAAAAAAACAAGTACAGGAAAAGCACAGATCGCCTCAAATCGCCTCAATAATAATAATAATAATAAATTCTTTAAGCGCCAAACACGGCGCATAAGGCAGAAACCAGTGCTCTCCAGGTTGTTCGTTGTGACGCCACTCCTCTTAGCTCTTGCACAAACCGAGAGATTAAACGAACATCTTTTGGGACTTTTAGAGGTGCTTTTTCGTACGGGCGACAGACTAAAATATAAGGACAGAGCGGCGCGCTGAAAACACACACACCAAATCCAGAAGCCAAAGTGAGAAACTGGAGGACAGCATCTGCAAGAAAAGTTCTATTTTCACGCTGCATGCAGGGCAGCTGCCATCAATGATACCTATACCTTGTAGCGGTATGGCAGCTTGCGTACCCTGACAATCCCCAGAGCTATGCCAGTGGGAGTTTTACTCCTAGTAGGTTCAACCAAGCTGGACTGGTCTGTGTGGGTAGGGGTCAGACAAAAGCTGGTACCCTGGTCCTCCAGGTTGGGGGTTTTAGCATAGGGCTGACAACCCTGTCTATGTAAAAAAAAATCGCACGTTACGGAAACAACAATAAATGGAAAAACTTTGCTGCGGCATGGACATTCGGAGTCTGTGGCTCGTATGACTCTCAGTGGTGAAAGCCGAAAGGAAGCCACTGACATGATAACGGATGTCCTGACCGCAAAAGAGGATACAAGAATAGGTTTTTAGAATGTCAGTACAATGTACGAAACAGGTAAACTAAGACAGGTCACGGCAGAAACGAGAAACTATAGGTTACACATTCTAGGGATAAGCGAGAGCAGATGGACAGGGGCAGGCAAAGTTAAAACAGCAACAGGAGAAACAGTACTTTACTCTGGAAGAGAGGATGGACAGCACAATGAAGGCGTAGCCATTATTCTACAGAAAGGAATAGAAAGGACATTACTGGAATGGAAACCCATCAACAACAGACTGATAAGATTAAGATTGAGAGGGAGATTCACCAACACTACAATAATACAATGCTACGCACCAACGAATGATAGCGATGAGGAGGTCAAGGATGAATTCTATCAACAACTGCAGAAAGAAATGGAAGACACACCTAGATATGATCTTGTTATAGTAATGGGAGACCTCAATGCAAAAGTTGGTACACACAATACATATAATGAAAGAACAATGGGGAAATGCGGCAGCGGAACAGCAAACGAAAATGGGGATAAACTAATAAGTTTCTGTAGCATTAACAACCTGGTCATTGGAGGAACACTCTTCCCACATAAAGAAATCCACAAATTAACATGGGAATCACCAAATGGTCGGGACAGAAACCAGATAGACCACATCATGGTTAACGGTAGATGGAGACATGCATTACAAGATGTGAAGGTAAGAAGAGGTGCAGATGTGGGAAGTGATCACCATTTAGTAGTAGCAAAACTGAAAGTGAAACTAAGAAGGGCTGCACCAACTGTAACTACACAGAAAAGGTTTGACATCAGCAAATTGAAGGACTCCCTTACCAGAAAAGCTTTTGCGGCCGACATAAAGAAACGATATCAATTTGCCAAAAGTCAGGAAAAGACATTGACTGATGATATAGACCAGAATTTCAACACCATTTCAACAATATACAAAGAAAGCAGCAAATCATGCTTGGGATTCCAGGAAAGGAAGAAGCAAGACTGGATAACACCAGAAACATTAAACACCATAATAATGAGAAAGGAAATGAAAAGAAAGAAAACAGAAGCGAAGTCCCCCAGGTTAAAGCAACTATATAGCGAACAGTACAGTCAGCTGGACAAGGAAGTTAAACGCCAAACCCGAGCCAACAAAAGGAATTTCCTAGACGATCTTGAAAGACAGGCAGAGGAGGCAGCACTGAGAAATGAACAAAGCACAGTATACAAAATAACTAAATTCATCAGCGGCAAACGAGGTGCAAACAATATTACATTAGTAAGAGATAAGCAAGGTAATCTCATCACGACAGCAGAGGGCAGGAAACAAGATGGGCAGAGCACTTCAGAGAAACTCTGAACAAGGAACCACCAGAGACACAATTGAATGTTCCTGAAGCTGAAAACGATCTAGATGTGAATACAGACATTCCACGAAAAGAAGAAATCATCACAGCAATCAAAGGGTTAAATAACGGAAAAGCTCCGAGCCATGATAACTTAAATGCAGAGCTATTTAAGACAGACCCTGAGCTAGCAGCAGAACTATTAGAACCACTATTTGCACATATCTGGAAAACGGGGACAACACCATCAGAGTGGAACAAAGGAATAATTGTCAAGTTGCCCAAGAAGGGAGATCTTGCAGACTGCAATAATTGGAGAGGAATCACTCTTCTCTCAGTTCCCAGCAAAATACTAGGCAGGATAATTATACAGAGAATTTCAAAGGCAGTAGACCACAAACTGAGGAAGGAACAAGCAGGATTTAGAAAGAATAAGAGATGTGTAGATCATATATTCACTCTCAGGAACATTATAGAGCAGTGCTCAGAATGGCAAAGACAGCTTTACATTAATTTCGTTGATTTTGAAAAGGCTTTTGACAGCATACATAGGGACAGTTTATGGAAAATACTGAGGGCTTATGGAATTCCAAGCTGCATAGTGTCAATCATAAAAAGCCTCTATGCCAACTTTGCGTGTAGTGTTGGGCAGAGCAACCTAACCTTTGAGGTGAAGACAGGAGTACGACAGGGATGCCCCTTGTCAACCACTCTATTTTTAACAGTCATAGACTGGGTGATGCGCCAGACAACAGAGGGCAGTCCAAGAGGAATAAGATGGACAACATTTTCTACATTGGAAGATCTGGAATATGCAGATGACATTGCACTACTAGCACATTCACATCAACACATCCAAGAAAAAACGGATAGACTTAATAAGTTTAGCCAGCAGGTGGGCTTGAACATCAATTTAAAGAAGTCAGAGGTCATGACGCTCAATGTGAGCAACCCTGAGTCCATATCAGTAAGGAATCAGCAATTGGTACAGACAGATACCTTCACATACCTAGGAAGCATAGTAACACCAGACGGCGGGGCAGGCAAAGACATCAACATCAGAATGAATAAGGCAAGAACAGCCTTTTTTTAGCCTAAACAACATCTGGAAGTCCTCCCAATACAGCACAAGCACAAAATAAAGATTATATCAGAGCTGTGTGCTTTCTGTGCTTCTCTATGGTGCGGAATGCTGGAGAGTTACAGAGAAGGAAATGTAGAAATTGTCCTCTTTTCACACAACATGCCTAAGAAAAATTCACCGAATCTTTTGGCCGAATACCATCACTAACCAAGATCTGCTTACTCGTAGCAAGCAAGAGGACATGCACACCATCATAGCTGGCAGACGCTGGAGCTGGGTTGGCCATGTCCTCAGAAGAGACCCCGATGCCATCACAAGAACAGCTATGCTTTGGACCCCTGAAGGAAAACGAAAGAGAGGCCGACCAAAAACAACCTGGCGGAGGACTGTGGAGGCTGAGATGCAAAGAATGAACCAGAGTTGGGGCACTGTACGAAGGATGGCCACCGACTGAGCAAAGTGGAATCAATTTGTTGTTGCCCAACAAGACGCCACTAGGCGTGATGGCCACTGACTGCTTTGACGGTCGGCGGCTAAGGATCAAAGAAGAAGAAGATGCAGGGCAGATTAAATTCAGCCAAAACAGTCTCACCGTGAGCTTATAAATCCTAAGAGGGTATGTAAGTTTATTAAAGATATATGTATGACTAATATCATTTTATTTCAGATGTTATTTACGATTTGATTGTATCAGACATGATAAAAAGGAAATGACGCTAACCAGAGATAACCTTCACCGGCATTGTCAGGAAGCATAACCATTAATTGGTTAACCAAATATATCATGGCTAGTTCTTGCCTGGAAGCTTACGACATACCAGCAAGTACATAAGTGACTTGACATCCATAAGTGGAAGGCAAAGGTTATATCGTACCCATGTATCATAACATGTGATTTATTCATGTATTTTGTTAATTCTGCACAGTATACATTATCTTATCATGCTATCTCTGTAACATACTACCATGATTCATTCATTTATATACAAACACTGAAGACATGGTCGCATCATGAACAGCAGTGGGTGGTGAGATTGTTGGAACACCATGGCCACCTATTACCTTTTGTTCCAGGTTTTATGATCAGTTTTTATGATCATTGCTGATCAAGATTATGATCATTCCTGACCGAATTTACCCAAAAGACTTGAAGACCGTTGATCCTGCTAACTGAAGCCTAGAGGTCAACCAGTCTTCAACACCTTAGTCCCCCGTAGTTATAGGGCGGGCTGAAGGAAAGTCTTCCGGATTCAAGTGTGTCTCAGGAACCTCGAACTAATTTCAGATGAGTTATGTGTATACAATCCACCAAATCCTGTGAGACACCCGTGTGTTGCCGGGGCCCGAAAGGGGAGCAAAGAATAGTAACACTGCACCCTACCACGCATGTCGTAAAAAGCGACTAAGGAGGGTTGGGCATGGGGCTGTTTACCCCGTTCCACAAAGACGCCACTAGGCGTGGTGGAAACAGCGATAGATTGATCAATTTGTTGTTGCCCTAAGACGCCACTAGGCGTACTGGCCACATACTGCTTTGCCGGTTGGTGGCTAAGGATAGAAGAAGAAATCCTGTGAGCAGTTTCTAAAACGACTGTCTAATGATGACAACTAGATGGCACGAGATAATGTGACAATCCTTTTATTGTACTTTCAGTGGACGATAAATCCAAGACTTTTTCGCTTGTTTATTTTAATTTGTAACTATAATAATCATTCATTTTACCACCTTCCAACATCCACTTCTCATTACAAGAATATATAGATGTACATAATTAATTATGAAATTGTACTCATTTGACTTGTTACATTTTTAACTGTTAAATTTTGAGTTACCTTTTCAAATTTAATTATAATATCACATAGGGTTACTATAGCGAAAGTGGCAACTTATACTTCTGCAGCCTAAATCTGTTGTCCAGCTCAGAGTATTCACAGCTGTAACTCACTTGTGATACCAGTGTACTTCTCGGGCACTGGAACTTCATCCTTTCTGGAGAGAGATTCTACTTCTCCTCTACCACTATTATCATACTAGAAAAACCTTTCGCTACAAGGAGCTGGTTCAGTGCAGTCAATTGATAGTCACTGGACCAGCCATGTTACAGCCTGATCCTGCTTGTAATGTCTTGTCTATCTTACCATCCTTTATCGACGTGCGTTCATGACTTTTAATGTAGTTGAAGTCTCTACCTTGTTTGATCAAGTTGTTTTTTGACCAATGAGAATCATACTGCAATTTACATTAAATTCACTGATCAGAATGATAGTATTACCCGAGTACATCACAGACGAAAGTCATGCATTATTTCCTAGCTTCATTTCATTTCTTAAATTTGTAAAGAAATAAGCCTGGGGGAGGGAACTTTGGATATCTCTATTACTTGACTTCCATGTGCCGCAGCGCATCAGGTTTGAATATGGTAGTGTAGTGACGCTAGATTTTATACAGTATGAGTAACAGTCAGACAGAGATTACTAAACTATGTCAAGGAAACATGATTTGTTACAAATAAACAATGACAATCCTCCAGACATTCTAGCCAGTGGCGTATTCTCTATGTGTGATGTGCGTGCTGCGCACACCTATGCCCGAAGGACAATAAAAATTTAATGTATTATTCTATAAAATATTTCTCTTATAATGTTCTGCTTTCGGACCGCACGGATCATGATAACGGATTTTCCCGCATAGAATCTACGAGTATATCTAGTTTCAGTTTCCCAGACGCGTTTTATAGTGCAGTTTTTTTGGTTGGTAGCAATCGCCCGAAGTTTCTCGGGTAATTCCGTCACTATGCGTGCTGCACCTTTCGTTTTTACGTTTGGAGACTGGTTTGTGTGGATCGGGGTCATGGCCAGATACGTCAATACAATACGAACATGCGTGCGGTGGTCTTGCAGCTCTCGAGTTGTAAAAATCGGCTGTGTCCGTCCAATGTTTTTTGTGATTAATTTTTGTTAGTTGCCGGGAATGCAGATTATTACAGTGACAGTGAGTTTCAAGTTGTAAGTTAATTAGTATTTCGGAGATAATTGACAAATACCCCTAATAACTATCGTTGCCTAATTGAATATAGTTGGTTTTAAATTAAGAGGGGAAGAAGTTAAATAGTAGGCGTACATATTCATTTTAAGTAGCAGCACGCCTAGCTCGCATTACCAGGATACGCCACTGATTCTAGCGTGTCTGGAAAAATATTCTCCGGCAGCAGACTAATATAGATTTGAAGAAAATATTATGAGAAACTATAGATCCGGCGGTTGTGAAATACAATGAAACACGGGAAATAAACAATATGACTATATCTGTTTATAGAACTGTCCGTCGGCCTTGGAGACTAAGTCTAAGAAATTTAACAAACACGTATGTTTATGGTATCCAGTGTTATTCAGTTTATATTTTGTGAGTTGGTGTGTGTTCCTTTTTAGTTTACTCTCCTTACGGAGCATGGAGCTACTATTGCAGCTGATCCCCTTCAGCAACACTGCATTGAAACATTCATGTCCTTTTGCGGTGGTGATTCCTGTAACAGTTTGTTTTCCATGATAAGGTTGCCAGTTCCATGCTCAAGTTCCTATTAGTCGCCTCTAATGACATTCCATAGGTTGCAACAATCCTATTTTTTATTTGCCGCCTTAGAGATCCAAGGAAACTACACGGACTGGGGTTAACACACAGAGTAGGAGGATTTACAAAAATAGAAAAACAATCTGGTAATACGTCTTACGTAAACACATGACAAAGAGAATTCCCTACGTGGCGACTACAAGGACTTCGTCAGGGACAAAAGAATAACATCAGACAGGAAAAAAAGTGAGAGATAAGTGAGAAATATGGAAAATAAATAAGAGTAAAACCGTCGTGTCATCACGCGATGAAAAAATTATCAAAAGCATTAAAAACCCACAGCAAATGAATGAGACTAGCTGTTGTTGTTGTTTAAAAGAAGCTGCTTTCTCGCTCTTTTGCAGCCAATACCAAGTTGAAGTCTCCTTGGTATTATCTACAGTGCAGATTTAGGATTTTCTGTGGCTTTTCTGCCATTCCAAAATGTGCAGAGTTAAAGACATGAGCTACAGTTTCTTCAGCTTGGCTTGCATTTAAAGGATCGTCACATTCTGGTCCCAAGCTAGCAGTAAGAAGCGTATGGCATACTCTGCATTCCTCGCCATCCAAGGGGGCTCTCCAACTATGGAGAGCTAAAATACTGTGCTCTGGTTTTGGGCTTTCCCAAGGAATTGTCACGTACTGCACAGAGCCACTTCTCAGCTCCCCCTGCCTATCACCGGGTCCATAGTGAGATCTTCTTGCATACAGTCAACCAGGTCAAAGCCGAAGACATGTCTGGAGCTCAAGTGACTTCTCCAAGCTTAGTGTGCAATGCTGGGTTCTCAACAAGTTTCACCACAGGAGGAATCCCTGGAAGTGTGTAGATGATTTCAAGAGTCAATGAGGCTGTAATTAGCCTTACAGACAGAGGTTGACTTCCACATATGTATATTGCAGCATTGTGCATAGCTGGTGGTCATGTAAGGAAGACCCCAGAAAAGACTCCACGCATTACGTGAGAATAGCAAAGAAGATATATTAACAACTAACGGCAGCTATAAGAATTGGCAGCAAAATAGGATTGTTTCAGCAGATGGTGCTCAGCAGGGATATGTGCTGTCACCTGATCTGTTGAGTTAAAGTGTGATGAGATACATAAAGGATTATTACCGGCATATAAGCTGGCAGGCACAGTATAAAAAACGTGAGATAAGCTGATAATATCGTCGTACAGCAACAAGTGAAAACCAGTTACACGAAATTATTGATACAGTGATGACAGAAAGTGAAAATAAAGGACATAACCAATTTAGCAATAAAAAAAAAAGACACAGGTAACAAAGGCGGATCTACGATGAAGGCTTAAGCTTCAGGGCTCCCAAGTCCAATTTTGCTCTATAATACGTATTATTCCCATCCCCCAACACTTTTTTTTATAACAAAAGGGGTCCCTTCAAGAGTTCATGCTGGTGTTGGACACTTGTCATTTTACAGTTACATAAGCTGCTAAAAGAGGTCTTTAACAGAAGGTCTGTCTTCGGCGCGCCTGGTCACTCGTAACAGGACGCTTTATTGGCATTACTACAGAATTACCGAAGAATTCCCAGTTTCTCCAGCTTGGCTTGCACTTAAAGGCTCATCACATCTGGTCCCAAACTAGGAGGAAGAAGCGTGTGGCATACTATTAATTTACCGCCATCCAAGGGGCTCTCCAAATATACAGAACTGAAGTAATGTGCTCTGGTTCAGTTCAATTCCAAGGAATTGACACGAATTACGCAGCGCCACTTCTCAGTTCCCGCTGCCTTTCATGGAGCCCATAGTGAGATCCTGCTGCATGCAGCCAACCAGGTAAAAGCCAGAGTTACGCCTGAGGCTCTAATGACTCCTCCAAGCTTAGTGTTCAATGCTAGGTTATCGACATGCTTCACCACAGGGGGAATCCCTGGAAGAGTGTTAATGATTTCAAGAGTCAGTGAGGGTATAATTAGCCTCACAAACAGAGGGTCACGAACGTACTAACGAACGAACGAACGAACTTTATTTAAAAAGGGTTAAGAATTGGGCACGCAGGGCCGTCTTACATTCTGCCCTTCCTCTCCCTATAATTTTGCATACTGTATCCTTTCAATCGCACATGTATTTTGAGCTACCACATCAGTATACTACAGCATTGTGCTTAGCTGGTGGTCATATAAAGATGACTCTAGATATGCCTTCATGCATAGGAAAATCGAGTAACGGAAATGTTAGGAACACGACCCAGCGCAATATTTCCCAGTAGCCAATTTTTCGTCGCAGCCTATAATTTAAGAATCATTGTCTAAGGATTACACATGCTTTGCCCACGAGAGCGGACTAATAGAAAAATCTCTTCTTTAGAACGCCGCATAAGTTGTCAATATGCTCTAGCTTTAAGTAAATTGTCATTACTAATCCAGTTAAAGGTCAGAAATGTAAATTGCCATTACTAATCAAGTTGAAGGTCTGAAATGTAAATTATGCATCTCTTCTAATAATGTTTTTACCCATTGAGCAAGAAAACAACCCACGTGTTTCATTTATTTTGATAAGTTGAGAGCGACGGAGCATGATTCGTTCTTTGTTAAGTGGTTCCTTCTATCTTTAAGAATTTATGGAGATTTATCTTCCCACCTGTTACGTGCTACTGCATTAGGGCATGAAATCCCCTGGGCACTGGGCGCTTGAGTTTGAAAGCTGAAATCGATAAAGGTGAACCGAACACGAGATGTACTTTTTCATGTCATCGATGTTGACCAAAAAAAATGCAAGACGACACAAAGGTCAAAGAAAGATAGGATGAATGCGTCAAAGAATTGTGAAATATTGCAGGGGTAGTTCCCACCACGACATTTATTCCAAGGTTATGAAAACGACATGGACCACAACTTTCGTGAGCAAGAAGTTAGACTAGTTTATAAATATTAACTTTAATTGCGCTTGTTAGATTCACTCTTAGCGTCAATAGACATGTGGGAGCGAAAGTTGTCGTTCTTCAGCCAATATCATTGGCTGATGTGAGCTCGTATTGTTGTAGATTTCTGAAATGGTGTCTATCTATCTGTCTCTACATCTTCCTAGTGCCGTAAAACCAGATCTTTTACTGTTGTAGGCGTAGAGTGGTAACCGAAGAGGCTCCATTCTCAAAAGATGGCCAAAGTAGGCCACATCCTAATAATAAAACACCCAGAATTAATGGTTGTTGCGTGGAAAGTTAATATAAAATATGAAAGAAAAAGCATGAATAAGAATGATAGATAGTTCTTAAGCCTATCTAAAGTTGTTCCCCCATCTCGTAGTTATGGCTCGTAGATATGAGAGAATCCTGAATTGACAGACTAACGAGACAGAAGAGAAGACAACCTCTAATAGCCTAGAATGGATATCTGTGATAACCAGCAGCCCATTTAAATTTCCCCGCCACTGTTATCCTAAGAAATAAAGAATAACAATCCTATCCCAATCCCCATCCCAGACAAATATACTGTTCAAAAAAAGAAACACAACTTTTTTGGTGTTACTTTTATACAAGATATTCGCTGATTGGACATCAGTCAACCTATCGACTGTGTCCACCTGGTTATTAACTTCTCGTGGTTACCTTTACCTGAATTGTACTCACCTCATGATTCGTGAGGTCATGAAAGAGGTCAAGGTCAAAACAACATTTTTGACAATAACTCGTGACAGTTTCATGAGAATCCCGTGAAACTTACTGAACACAAAACTCTCTGACCATATTATTGAATGCCTATAAAAGATTGACGCTCCTCGAATAAATTCAGTTGAAAATTCAATGCGCAAGTATGGCTCATCTCACTACAGAACAACGACTCGTCATCATTGGACGTTTACAGACTGGACAGTCACAAAGTGTAGTGGCCAGACAATTTAATGTGGTTAGAAGCACCATTAGTCGCCTTTGGAGGCGATTTCAAGAAACTGGCTCAGTGGCAGACCGGCCGCGCAGTGGAAGACCCAGAGTCACAACTCCTGCCGAAGACCGCTTCATACGGCTGCGTCACCTCAGGAATCGACTTGCATCTGCGTCCTCCACAGTCCAGTCAATGTCAGCAGCTCGTCGAATTTCAGATCAAACGGTCAGGAACTGGCTGCACGACTCTGGTCTTCGGGCTAGAAGACCCTACAAAGGTCCTGTTCTTACGGACCGGCATCGCCAGAACCGACTGCAGTGGGCGAACCAGCATCGTCAATGGACCGTTGGGAATGACTGGAGACGGGTTTGGTTTAGTGATGAATCATTTTGTGTGCTCCAGCGATACGATAGACGGAGAAGAGTTTACCGCAGAGTCCATGAGCGCTACGCCCAGAACAGCGTTGATGAGGCTCCTCCACATTGTGGTGGAGGTGTACTGATGTGGGGGGCGATCAACTTCATGGGAAGAAGTGACCTGGTGCAAATTGAAGGACGCCTGAATGCCCATTGATACGTCGCTGAAATTCTTCGTCCTCACGTCCTTCCACTTCTGGCTGCACGAGGGTTGATTTTTCAGCAGGATAACGCTCGACCTCATGTGGCACAACTCACCATCCAGTTCCTCGCTGACAAAAACGTCCAGACCATTCCGTGGCCAGCCATGTCATCAGACATGAACCCCATAGAACACTTATGGGATGAACTCGACAGACGACTCCGCCAGCGAGACGTGGCTCCAGCCAATCTCCAACAGTTGTCTCTTGCACTGCGGGAAGAGTGGGCAGCCATCCCACAACAACAGATACAACGGCTAATCGGATCCATGTCAAGGAGATGTCGTTCTCTGGTAGAGGCCAGAGGAGGCCATACACCTTACTGAAACGGAGGCCTCAGTCGCAAAGAATAAAAGTCCAAACCAAATTTAATGAACATCATTTCATTGTTAAAGTCTGAAAGTTTCTTCATGCCAAGATTGAAACATTAATTCCGTAAAATAAAATTTTGGTACAAGTTTGAAATTTTGTGTCCATTATCACTGCAATAATGTTGCGTTTCTTTTTTTGAACAGTATATAGATTGTAAACAGACTGGCAAGACTGGGACTAGAATACAAAGTAAATCAAAAGACTCTGATTCTTTAATAATATTTACAAATATATATTTCTTACAGGATAATAGACAATCATTTGTAACAAGAAACACTTCAGTTAACATCAATATTATTTTTGTTTGATGTTTTTGTTTGGTTTTATTAAGTTTTTATCTCGTTTTTGTTTGTTTGGGTACTTTTTTTTAACATACAAGCATAATTCGTGATTGTGATTCTCCCTATTTACAAATGATTTGACAGGTGTGATGCCATTTTCCAATATTGGCGGTTATTCATATTATTTGGAATTGAAAATAATATATATCCTAATTATAACCCATCAGAGGTTGAATGGGATATTTTTCATCTTTAAATTAAAAAAAAAAAAAGTTAACAAAGCATTCTCTATCTTTTCCTAAGATGTTACTGTATCATTAACTCGTATGCCACATAGTGATGGCGGTGTAGTCTTTTGGAATTAAACATTTTCACGTTGACACACCAAAGAGCGGTGGTTTTCTTTTCCTAACATAGGGAAAAAGATGGAATTTTGAACCAACCCACATAGCTGTAGCAAAGTCGATTTTGCTGGGGAGGTTATGATGGTGTCCTAAAAGAATGAAAAGGTGTCTGCTATAACCGTGTGAGGTCAAGCACATGTAGGTCTCTGACTCTAGAGATGATGATGATGAATTATGTGCAGAGAACCTAACGCTACCTCCCTAGGTCTCACACGGTCAATCTTGTGGCTCTAGTGTATGGTGTATGGTGTACCTAGTGTCTAGGGGAGAAATGAATGATGGTACACAACAATCAAACACTTTAAGTTTCTATAAAAAAAAGTTAATAACTAGCAGTTAAGTGTTTCTTTAAAAAAAGTATTTACAATTTATTTTGCCTGTCCATTCATAGCTTGTGGACAGGTCTTTGAAAATAAAGACAAGATAGTTTACAGAAAAAAGAACAATTTAAAATGTTGGGACAATCTGCCCAATAACTAAAAATTATTATGAATTTATAACTGTTCTTCCTGTAGGAAATATTAAGCTAATTCACTGTATTTATATAACGGGAGAGTCACTGTATATGAGGGCTGTAGTTCCTCATACCCCCATAAAATTCCTGTGTAATATTTTGAAACACAAGAAAATGTCAGAGATGCCCCAGATGTTTTAATCTTCACCTGAGAGTCCTTGTTGTAAGATAATACGATGGGTAGTTGCAGAAATTTCAAGTTCAACAATCGCCAAAGCTCCTACTGGATATTCAACAGCATATAAGTCTGGTTGGAGACTGGTTGGCGTTTATAAGCACTCAGCAGGTTTCCTGTCACCAGCCGGCAACAGGAACATAGACCCTCTGCAACAAAAGGACACCCTGGCCTTTTATCTATGATCATTTATTCTAACACTTAATTTCCTATGTGGGTATGGGGTCAGCCTCGCGTGCCTTACAAGTGCACTAGCCCCTGAATGGTACAGGACTCCCACCTGGTTGTGACCACACCTCAAGTCCTTATAGTAGATACGCCACTGTACGTTCACATACTTTTCCTCCATACAATAATGTGGAGTAACCACATTTCCTGTGATATGATCTTCTCTTCTTTTCTTTACCCTTATATTTGCTTCAGGCATGTAAACAGTGTTCATTGAACACAGAGGCTTTACTAATCTATTTTAATACAATAATATGTCAACATAATCATAACAACATACATCAGTCAGATACCGTTTAATGTGTGGACTCAACAATGTCTGCTTCCGACATGTCCTTCACTTTTTCCCCAAAAGCAGTATCTAACTTTTGTAGTTGGACCAAACATAGTAAATTTCATAAAATATCCTTACCACAATCAAGAAATATATAAACAAATAACGCTGATTTAGTGAAGAAATGGCCTCAGCTTCCCCCGAATCGTACGACTTGTCACTTGATTCTTTATTTAAGTTTATAATTAACACAGCTGTTTTTCAGCGTATCTGTATAAAAATATTAGTTCAACTGGCAATGAATAATCAAAGCCTTTTGCTAATATCTACCAGCCCTAGCCAATCGTAACGTTCTACTACTTGAACTCAAATGCAGTTTGAATGAAAAACCCAAAATAATTTTGAATAACTGGTGGTGGATTGGCCAGTCTGCTTTAGTCATGCCCAATACAAAAGATGTCACGTTAGGATTACATTTCTCCTACCGTTCCCCTTTCCCATTCATACTCTGTTCACCCTAAGCGAATTTGAATGTACCTCCCAGCCTCTTTTTCCAGCTCGCGTCCCCCTAACGTTACCAAAAACATGAGCAGGAACGCCAGTGTGTCTGGTCGTGTGTTCTTAGAGATTAGTATTTCTTCAATAACTTCTCTAATACTGGGAATATCATATATTTTAAAGTACATTCTTACTCAGCTAACTTTACGTCATACTACCATATAATTCTTATGGGGAACTTCATAATGGTTTAAAATTTCCAATTTTTTGTCATCGTCCATCGTCAACTAAAATTTTACACAAGTTTTCCATCTTCCTCTCTTTCATCTTGCGAGCATGTATTTTTCAAATAACTACAGTTTTAGTTACATCAGAAATGCTACCATTAGGAGGAAATAAAATTGTCTGCGTGGTTTGGCCTTGCTGGCTTTTCTGCAGTGTGAATATATGCGTTGCAGACTGTGTCATCGAAGCGGGGTAGACGGGGCGGGTTAAAGAATTTGCGTTACTAGTTAGCATTGTATCGTGTAATACTACCAAAAAATGTAAGGATTACTACTAGTTTTGCTACAAAGTTGACAGAAAGTGATACTTCAGATAGCTATATTGGGGTATACTTCCGCCAATAGTTAATTGTAAGGCTAGACTTACAAAATGTAATCAGCAGATTGGGCAAAAGTTAAATATTAGTAGTGTCTCTCGAAACCGAAACTAAAGCGTGTCAAACTTTTCCCGTGAAATCGTTCTATAGGCTTAGCACTGTGCAAAAAGCAGCGATGCTGGCTTCGAAGATGCCAACCGTCAGATACATGCGGGCTAATGTATTTATTATCGTTTTATGCCTAAATCGTACTGAATTGAGCGTTTATTCTCGCATATTTTGCTACAATAGCCCCTTGAAAATTGTAGATTCGTGTACCCGAAGACTTGCTGACCAAGAATATGGTGTTAGTTATATAAATAATCCCTTAACTAATCAACTATTGATAAAACCATACATAGAGATCAGAGATACTGTCAGGTCAAGTCATATCTGCTTAGATTGGATCGCATATTTTTGGGAAAAAAGTAGGTGACAGATAGGCTAGGATAGTACAGTGAATCCGATTGGGTGGCATTTGAAGTGAGACGAAATATTATTGGCTGACCTTTGAATAAACATAAATAGCCTAGTAACGTAGAAAGGTTTGAAGGATATTTTTTGAAAGACTGTTTATCCTTGTAAAATTAAGAGTGATTGGCTAACTGAATCGATATTGTCAGAATAAGCATTAGGGGGGACGCCATTACTAGAAAAGTTTCACCAGCGATAGATGAGATCAGGCTGTGCTTTTAAATACAATTTCTGGGCAGCCTGGACAACAAAACAGATCGAACCTGTGTCAGTCATCGTCTCTGTGTATTTCATTGAACAAATTGTGGTAAGATTGACATTTATTAATCTGTATTTTATATAAAAATTGAATGTGAAATAATAATATATGTCTGGACATGAGTGGGTCTATAGCGAACATGAGGCAAAGCCTAAAGATTGATCCACCATGTGATAGACTGTCAGAGAGGTGTAAAACTACAAGAATATGTATGATTGTCATTAGGAGCATAACACCTATTCTATTATATGGAAGAGATTACAGCTGGAATTGCAGTGGCGTTGTAACTATTAGGGAAAGGAATACTGGTGTACATTGTCACATCAAAAGAAAATGGTGGCATAGGTTTGTATAAGGATATGACCCTTTTTGTTTGTTTGTAATGTACATGTCCTTAACTGTGGACTATTAGTGTATGCTAGATATTAAGAAGGATGCATACCTTCACATTTCAGAGGTCCTGGGTACTGACGTTAATGTGGTACCAAACGCTTGAAAACTGATTGATTCAGGACTCTGCCTGTTTACTGCGAGCCCATGCTAGTGGCCATTGCCTATCAAACAGGGAACAGATTGTCAAGCGAGCAGAGGAAAGGTTCAACCTATATTCTACTGCCAAGATAAGTTCTCGTTTGGCACCTGCGAGCTCAACTACCAGAATAAAGAAGAAATATAAAAAGTGACTGTGAATAAACTGGGACAAAGATTTAATAGTTCCACAAGTGACAAAATAGAAACAAACATTACTAAAAGGGTATGATTTCAAACAACAACCTAGTGGTACTACCAGTATTTCCTTAAAGTAGGAGAACACTACAGACGTACAGTAGAACTCCATTTATCCGAACCCCATGGGACCGAGCATCGTTCGGATAATCAAATGTTCGGATAATTGGATTACATAATGTATCGAGTACATGTACACATATTTCTAAAAATAATTAACCATCACAAGGAAATTACACTATAAAACATATTTACTTGTACTGTAATAATAATGCCCACACTGTATTAGATCACTGTATCACCAAAATCTTTCATTACACTGCAGTGCATGTACTACTTGTATTAATTATTTTTTTTTAAGAAAGAGAAATGTTTTCAAAATAACATTACAAACGATTCAAAACCAGGCGCAACTTACCTATACATGTACTTGCACAGATGTAACCCACTATTTAAAATAATGAGGAATCCTCTTTTGCACCAAACTGGATAGTCTCCTTTTGGCTTCTAAGTCCCGCATTCTCTTCAACAGCAGAAGCTGTGTAGGACAGCTGTCATCTTCTTGCTCGTACCAAGCCATCGCTGTTTCTAGTGCTATAAAGGCCTCTTCAGGACTTGGTCGACGTTTTGGGTTTTCTTCATAATCTACAAGTACATCATGTACTTCTGAGGTGTCTTCATCATCGGTCACTACATGTATTTGGTTTTCTTCTTGCACAAAAGACAAAATTTCTTCGTCATTCAAAAACTGAAAACCAGAACCATTATCATCTTCTAGCCACATGTGTGCATCATCTTTGTCGCAGGCCGAAAATCCGGGCATTGCTTGAAACAGTTCCACAACTTCATTTATACAATCATCATTTGTGTCCACTACACAGTAGTTTCATTTCCTCCTTTTTTCCCAAGCAATCTATTCCAAGCCTTGTTGAGATTATCTTGTGACAGGGTGGTCCAAGCATCAGCTAACATATATCAGCAGTCTTTGAGATTAAGCTTTTTGGAAAACGCCACCACACTTTCTTCATCTTCAGCCAACAATAAACGACGCAGGACTTCCTTCTTGTACATCTTTTTAAGCTTTGCTATAACACCCTGATCCATTGGTTGAATCAGTGCTGTTACAGTGGGAGGCAGAAAAATTACTTTAAAATTTGCATCAACTGCATTCAATGTATCCGTCTCTGGATGAGATGGTGCATTGTCCAGTAGAAGAATTACTTTTCCAGTTTTCTTTTCTTGTTCTCTCAACCTCTTCACATTTGGGATGAACTGATTTGTATACCAATCAAGAAATATTTCACTATTCATCCAAGCACTCTTCTGTGCTTTGTAGCACAATGGGAGACATGTCACATTCTTTAAACAACGTGGTTTTTTGGCTTTACCGATCATTAGCACCGGTAAACAATGACTTCCACTAGCATTCGCGGCTACCAAAATTGTTACTCTCTCTTTGCACTTTTTAAACACAGGGGAAGCTGCTTCGCGCTGAGATGCAAGTGATTTTTGAGGCAATGATTTCCAGCATAAGCCAGTCTCATCGGCATTATACATATCGAGTGAATAACCTTCTTCTTCCAAAAAAGCCAAGAATGTTTCTTTAAAATTTTCAGCGGCAGTTGCATCGCTAGATAAGGATTCCCCTTGGATCTCCAATTCTCGTATGCCATGACGAGATTTAAAGTTTCTTAACCATCCCTAGCTAGCCTTAAAGTCAGGAGGACAGTCAAGTTGATTGTTGAACTGAAGTGCCTTTTCACACAATAGAGAACCAGAGATAGTTTCCCCCTTTGCTTCTTCTTTGCACAAACCATATATACAAAGCCTCTTCCAATTTCAAATCTTTCGCATGTCTCATGGTTTACGTTTCTTCGAACCATTTTCACTATCCAATTTCGATGCAAAACTCATAATTTTATCCTTGTTACTTTTTATGTCAGAGACGGTAACTTTCTCAACAATGAAAATCCTCGCAAGTGAAGATACAGTTTCACCTTTTCCTAGTCTCTTGATAATTTCTGTTTTCGTTTCAATTGACAAAACATTGCGGTTCCTTTTATATGCTTTAGGCCTTCTGGAAGATGCCATATCGCACAGAGAAATACTTGCACACCAAAATTATTCTGCTGTAGTAGCAGACACAATTATTTTAAGTTGAACTGTCTGTTTAGCCAGTGTTCTGCCTAGAACGCACACGTACACTAGATTGGTAAACCAGATATTAACTGACTTTATGATCTAACTGACTTCCTGTACGTAAGCGACCGATCATTAGCCCACTCCATCCTCTACAAATTGTTCGCACACATTTGAAGCTTGCAGCATCAAAAGATTCAAAAATAAAGTCTAACATGACTGGTGGCGCCTGATTTTTTTTTCTCGAAAAAGTGTTCGGATAATTGGATGTTCGGATAATTGGGGTTCGGATAAATGTAGTTCTACTGTATATGAGAATAATATTTTTATGTATGGACAGAGGATCTATTGTGCTATTTGACTGATGTAATTGATTATTTTGATTTCATTTTTAAATTGTCAATCCTGATTCCAAATAAATTAGAATCAGGATAACAAAATTGTAAAAATCATATTTACCCAAAATTCAACCACAGTCTTAAATAAGATAGCCTTTTAGAGTGTCGTTTGTATGTTATTGTGGTAGTACTGTGTGCTGTTGTGAATAATAAACTATTTGTTTGTATGTTTGTTGATTTTTGTACATTACACTATACATTCATAACCCTAGACACAACACGAAGTCATTTAATAATAATAATATAAATACATTTTGATTGAGATAAAAAAGGTGGTAGCTGAAAGGTACCCTGAAAAGTTCACAATACTATTGGGTAAATTCAGGGACCTTCATAGCTAATCTCATTTAATACAAATATAATAATACCTACAACAATTCATAACATCAAATCCACCACAACTTTCTTCTCATCCTTCCTGTCTGTGCATAATTTAAACCCCGACCCATTTTTTTTAGACAGTAAGTCAACTGACTGTCATTCACTCTAATCTATAACTTTTTGTGTGTGTGTGTGTGAGAGGACCTATGCACGAATCTTACTATCAACTACTGAAACTTTACCCAGCTCTAAGCCTTTTTTACACGCTTTTATTTAACTTCACTTGTATGTCACTTTCATATCACTTTCAAATCTTGCAATCTATTTTTCAATCACTTCCAGATTAGCAATAGCTCTGAAACTTGGCATAGTTGTTTATTCCCGATGACAATACAATAATCAGTCAATTATGCAATAATTTAAAATTGTAATTATGTCATTATGAGTACTTAATGTTTTTCGTAAAGAAATGTATACAAATCAGGAGCCATAATCAAGTTAATTAAAAATTCCCGTGTGCGTGGTATGCTTTATTTTTTTCTATGCGTAAAACAGGGCGGTACTCAAACAAGTGTCTAGCTATATCAAGGGAAACAATCCAAATTATAAAATTATGAATCAAGGGAAAGTCGAGTTCGACTCTAGATGGCCTTCAAATTGAAGAAATTGATTGCACTAAATTAACAGGCCCAAAGCCATGTAATATTGACGCTCTAAAAGAAATGGATCGCTTAAGAAATTTTAGACCAGATTTACAATAAGTAAAAATATTGTTTATGTTTTAGTATGTCACAATTTTTCTAACACTAAAAAGAAGAAAATAAAAAAGTATTTAAAAAATATTTTAAACACACGCTTTTAATGCACTAAAAACCCAAAAATAATTTTTCAAGGCGTTTATAGCTTGCAGTCAAAAAATGAAACATCAAATTGACAAAAAGCTTGGGGCGCTGATTCTGCATGAAATTAACTTCTGCTTTATACTTCATTAGACACTTATGGATAAAATATATGATAAGAGCTAAAGCGCCCCACGCTTTTTGTCAATTTGATGTTACATTCTTTGACTGCAAGCTATAAACTCTTTGAAAAATTATTTTTGGATTATTATTGCATTAAAAGCGTGTGTATAAAATATTTATATATATTTTTTATTTCAAGAATTAGCTATGCAGACCAACCTTCTATTAATTTCACCTTGCTGCTAAAATTGTTACCTTGAACGGTAAAGCACAAGCCGCCAGGAAAGACACCTTACACCTAAGTGACGCCTCTGTATCTCGGGAAACTCAGCGCTCTAGTCCTGAGCAAAAAACAACTTGACCCCTATTTGGAAATTGTTTCCCATTTTGACTAACATTAGATAAATTCCGAAAATGGGAAATGTGATGGAATCCATGACAGAAGCTTGGCGTATGAAAAATACGAGCTTATGTCTGATCTCGATTACTACTGGATAGAACGAAATTCCCGGCAAGCAGATATGTGAAGTATATACTAGTTTACAACCGAGACGGAGTACTCACTTTATAACAATATTTTGTAGCACCCCATCCTAGAGATCAATCATATTAAACACAATATGTTTGGATGACAAATTACATGTTTTACGCCACACTTAGCTACATGATGTCGTGCCAATGTGGCTACCTATCCACGTTGAGACGGCTATAATCAGCAGATCCATTAAGTTCTTGTCCCACCTATGAGCCACCAAGGGTGCATCCTTACCGAGTTGCTGAATCAGACTGAAGAAGAGGCATACGATGGAAGTGATAAGTTAAGATTAACTTACCTCTGTACTAAGTCGTTTTATGACTGGGGATACGGTCCTGTGGGAGACGTGGAGAATGCTTTGTATGGCAAAGGTGAGAACATAGTCAGGGTACAGTTTACAACGGAAGAAGTCCAGTATCTCATACACCCGGTTAAGAAATTCATCATCGCGTTGGCACAAACGAAAGAGACGGAGAAGTTTAGAGAATGGTAAGGAGTAACGACATGCCTAATGGTGAAAGAAAGTATACGGAAGGCAACTTTGGGCTTCAGTAAATTTGTAGTACACTGAAGAATTGAGGCTTTGAGGAGTAATCGTAACAGTAATTGTGGTAAAGTGGAATGATATAAATATTTATAGGGGACTTAGTGTACTGACTGAGATCAGCTGTTAAGGTATCTGTATCTAATAAGTGTGGTGTATTACAGATGACCTTACTTGCTACCACATTTATACCTCAGTCAGAATTATTCTGGAATATTGTGATGACTACGTTGAATGTCTAGGGTTATGAAAATGATGAAGTGTAAGTCACAACAACAACAGACAGATAAACAATTTAATTTATTCCACAACACTTTACAACACTGTGACACTCACACACATATAACACTCTGTAAGACTATCTTAAATGAGTCAAGTGTTAAAGTTTAAAAATATATGTATTAATTCCTTTCAATAATAGATATCCTGATTCAACTACACAGTGAACCAGGAATCACAATCAAATGTAATTACAAGTTGTATGTACACAATTTATAGATATGATATTTGTATTGACATATTTTATTATAATTATCCTATGTGTGTAAGTTGTGAGGTGGTACTATGAGGTAATACTGGCGTTTTCAAGCTAGGTTGTTGTTTGTCATCATGACTTCAAGTGTTTGCTTATGGTGGAAATAGTATTGGGAAAAGTTCACAGTTCCTGTCATTTGAAACAATTTATTGTCCCTCTTTATTTAAAATATTGTCAATTTTAGAGGGGGCACATAAAATTGAGCTGCTCTGGCCACAGAATCTTATCTTCTGTGAGGGCGGCAGGAAACAGTCTCCTCTGCTCGCTTGCTTCACCGTGTTCTTGAGACACCTCACTGGTCGCTATCTGGACCAAGGGGTATGCTATCAGCCTCTAGATTCAGCAAAACTCAGACCAGGTGCTGCTTCAATAAGTTAGGACCACGGTCCCTGAAACAAGAAGGTTGTACCTCCTACTTCAGAACTAATTTATAATCTGTTTCCACACTGAACACAATACATAACAAACACTGAGTTCAGAGCGGTAGGCCAACTGCTAGCTTCATCTGAAACAATTTACACCAGTATTCTTCTCCTTAATGGTTACTACGCCTCTGCAATTCCAGCATTAGTTCCTTCTAGTCAATAAGATAGGTTTCAGTGTACTATTTGGTGATCCCATGCATTTATACTTCTCTCCGACAAGTTTTGTTCAGGTTGGAGCACTATCTAGGCTTTGCCTCATGTTTGCTACTGAACCACACACATATACAGACATAAATTATCAATTCACATTCAATTTTCATCAAAAAGATATCAAATATGTCAATCTTACCACAATTCGTGGAAATAATAAACAAATACGTTGACTGGCGATGAATTATGGCACAAATTCCGATCTGCCTCTGTCCCAGGCTTTTATTTAGAAAAATATGAGCTGGATCTCAACGCACTGTTTCTTAGTAAGTTTATTTTAAAATGTGGCACTGAACAGACGCTCCTAATTGACTATATCAACGGGTCTAGCCAATTGGACCATGTTTACGAAAGCTTTTGAAAAAATTTACCCTTCCTACGTTTCCCCTAACAACCAAAAATAGTATTTGCAATCCGACTAATCATGTTTAGCCTTACATATCATTCCCGCCTATCAAATCGGATTTAACATGGTGGCTTATTTCCCGTAAAATGGTGGTTTCAAAACATGCCACTGTGCGATTATGATTTGGTGCAGTCAGATATCCTCACTATTTTCTTTTGGCTATAATTTGTAAATTCCTAGACTATTTGCGTAACACTTAACATATTCTTTGTCAGCAAGTCCTAAGGAACCCAAATATATAAATTTAATAGGGCTAAGGGGCTGCGTTCAAAATATGCATTTTCTTCTACCTCCCGTTCACTTCGATACGATGTGGTGTCTCGGTACTGTCAGGCTTTCAGACATAAAACAGTATAATGTCATGTTTACTAATAAGCATTAAACAGGTTTTTAAACCTAACCCTCGTATCGGTAGTGTTTTTTATCACTGTCCATTTGAAAAAAAGTTAGTGCTTCATGCCTTACGCTTGGGGGTGGCATTAATTTTATATCGCGAGACGCGTGTTAGTGTTGCCGGCGTTCCTCCGTTCAGCCCTCTCTCTTTCTATCCTAAGTCCATCTGTCCTTTCATTAGGCAGTGTATAAAATGAAATTAATGCTAGTATTAATTTAGGTCATTAAGCAGCTTGCGTATCTCAAGGTTTTCAAAGAAATACAGTACACGTTTTATTGTTTTGTTGAAACGCGTGTATGCTGCTGTAGGCTTTACTAGTAAACGTGAAAGCGTGAGAATATGCAGACGAAGCAGAAAAAGGGGGATCTCGAGTACAGTCATTGTGACAGCACTGTTCTTTACCATTCTTCTTTCCCTTTTATTGAATTTATGTGTTAGGCTTTACATTTACGTTTTAATTTATATATGTGGATTTAGAATGTTTCACGACAGTAATGTCAAGGAAGTTGATAGATACAACAGAAACATGAGAGGTGAACTTGATATCATGGGTTTAAGTTATTCACAAAGTCAATAAACCTGGATATGTCAGCTTCGGGCATATCGGTTAGACCAATGCCGTCTTAGTTAATCATTTTATGCATAGAAGATTTTATGCTATTATTTAATTCTTTACTAATATTTTATAACCTTAGTTTACATGATTTAAAAAGTTACTGAATTTAATTCAAACCTGTTTTGTTTATATGAACTAAATTACGAAGGACTAGTTTAAACTAGTAGCAAGCAGTCGTCTTTCACATTAATATATTTTTTTTCAAAACGTCCGAATAAAGGACAATCAGTCATTAAAAAAAAGGAAACTTAACCGTCATATTATCTTGGCCTGAGAATTTGTATGTTGAATACTTTTATTAACTTAACATGTCCGTTGTTTGGGTGTTTCAAATCTTTGACGCTCAAAATCACAACGTTTTACTCATCGTAAACAGTTGAAGCTTTGCACGTAGGTCCCTTTCAAAATACATTTTAATTTCTCAACTTTTCCTTATCATAGGCCTAGCCTATATAACAAAGAAAACGATTTAAATTAGAATGGAAGTAACTCGTCTCTATTAGCACACGACGTTTATGGTAAGAGAAAAAAAACTTTGCGAAAACATATTGTGTATTTTGTTTAAAAGCACGAGCTTGAGACGATAACTGGTAATGTGTTATTAAATAAATAAATTGCTTTTAAACAACTAAAGAAGTTTTTGTTTTAAATATAGCTATAGCTGTGACCCACTTTTATGTGAACTTTACTTTAGGTGTTCACATTTATTAAAATATGCTTAGTGCAATTATAAAAACGGTGAACAAAACGTAGATTTTGTATTTACTTCTTCTGAAACTTAGTACCAGCGGTATATTTCCATAATTTAAAGATTTGACTGATATATTTTTATCTTTGCTCTGTTAAACATTAATTGTGCTCCAGAAATTGACTTTTCTCCACTAAGAGATTATTTCAGCTTAATATAGTTGGTTACACAATTCATCAAACGCAAGATCAATTTCTATACTGACTGTTAGTCCTTCCCAGCCACGTCCATAATCTAGTTTAAATTTATTTGTATGTTTCATTGTATGTTTTTAGAGAATGCTAAATATTTTTCTTGGTATTTCTTGTGTGACTCTGCATGTTTTTTTTCCTTAGCAGAGCGCTGAGAATTAGCATTGATCAAATTTTGTAATTTCTTCCTAACTTATTAATATATGCGGGGATTGTGTTTCTAACTCAGTGGTTCTCAAACGGAGTGGCGAGAAACACTGGTGTGGCGTTAGAGGATGACAGGTGTGACCGGAAGATTCAAAGACAATCTAGGATTTCGAGAGATGTTCGAAAAATTCATACGCCAAAAATAAATATGAAGGTCATTTTTTTATTTATTTTGTTACTTGTGATATAATGTGGGAAATATGTGTATCGAAACCCATATAATTTTCAAGAATTTTTCAGATTTTATTTAATAATATAATTTATTTTGTATCAGATAGATATAGTTCTTCATGACACATTGTTGTGAACAGGGATTTTCAGCTCTGTCAAAATATCTAAGACCAGAAAAAAAGAAATGCTTCTTTGTGTTGATGAGAGTTTTTTTTTTAAAATCTCAAATAAAAGGTAAAGGTAAAGGATCTCATTACACACCCAATGAGGCATATTGGAAATTTGGTGTTAGGCCCATTTTTTCTTTACCATCGGCACACTACGGGTGATGTGGTCAGCATCGCGCAGGCCGCCTTAACCTTTCCAGAGTTGCTCTGATACCCAATTCATGAGGCTGGGTCGACCCTGCAGCCGTTTGCGGCCTAAAAAATCCCACCTCAACAGGGGATCGAACCATGGACCACCGAGCGAGGAAGCAAGTGCACTAACCACTGCGCTACCACAGCTCCAAAATCTCAAATAAAGACCTAATATAAATGAGATTACCCGACAAAAACAATTTCAAACTTCTCATTGAAATTTTAGTTATTGAATGAATCATGTTTTTTTTTTGAAGGTATTTCTTATCAATAAAAAAAAATTTATGTAACGAGAGCAAATTTCTATTCCGAAAGTGTGGCCATGAGGAAAAAAAAGTTTGGGAACCACTGGTCTAACTGATCCGTAAAATGTAATGCTTTTTTCCCCTAACCAGCGGCACTTGGGCTTTCAGCCCTTCGGCCCAATGACATGAAACACATTTCATGGCATTGCGAGGCTGGGGAGCCTATGGACTTTCCTTCCAACCCGGTCAGGAGCTTTGCTCCTTCCCATCCATAGAGGGGTTTATGTAATGCTTTAAAACAGTTATTATTTGTGTTGGCCGTCTCATTGTGTGAGTTTTCCCCCCTGTCTCTATTTGAACTTTTCTGCTATTAACAGTAGGTTGCTAGTGTTAAAGTGCGTGCGTTTTTTGTGCAATACTGTAAGAGTTCTGTTATTTTTTTCTCACATATAATTCATTTTGCAATAAGTGATTATTAAATTTCAAACGATGATGATGATGATGTTTGTAGTAATGACCATAACGATAATATTTGTTATGGTGATGATGGTAGTGGTGATGATAATGCTGATGGCACTGATGTTGGTGTTGATGATGATGTGATAGTCCTAATGATGATACTGATAGTAATAGTGATGATGATGACAATTACAGTGATGATAATGTTGTCGACGCTGATGATGAAGATGTTGTTAGCGACGATGCTGATGAGGATGATGTTAGCAACGATGCTAATGATATTAGCAATGATGATGGTTGTGGTTATCATTGTCGTGGTTGAGTTACAGTGTAGAGTATTTGTCGAGTTGGACAATAGTAGTGAAATCGACAAGGGATAGTGGACTGACAGAGTTATAGATTACACATAGATAAAGTGTAATACGAGATGGATTTGAGACAAACCTGGAGAAGATTTATTAAAGTTATCACTCTCTCCAAGCCCTCAACTCACTTATACTGTCTAAGCACCTCCTGCTCTCACTCTTTTCTCTTAATCATACACAGAGAGTATAGCAAAGAGCTGAAAAATGTAAATTATGGATGGAAGGGTCGTGAACAGCGCATTAATAACTGTGTAAACTTTATTAAATGAAGAAGCATGTATGAAAATAATGCATTTCATCACAACAACATAAAATTACATCAATAATCTCAATAATCGTCAATAGTCATCAATAATCATCAATACCACAATAATCATCAATAACCACAAATATGCAAATACACACCCGCAAACACACACACCACCAGTCATAAAAACTGTAAAACACAGAGAAATGAATAAACTGAGTGTCAGTCCGTCCGCTTTCGTGGGACCAAATGTAATAGTTCCAGAAAGTGTCTTTACGTAAATATATACTCCATGGGTGATGGAATTGACCTGTAAAACTGTCCTTGTTGGTGCTATCATTGGTGACCCCTAATTGCGCGAGGTGGGCTGGAAGACTCTATTTACCTCTGGTTTACCAAATGAATAAACTGCGTGTCAATCAGTCCGCTTTCGTGGGACCAAATGTGCCAGCTCCAGAAAGTGTCTTTACGTAAATATATACTCCATGGGGGATGGAATTGACCTGTAAAACTTTCCTTGTTGGTGCTAACTTTGGTGACCTCTAATTGCGGGAGAGGGCTGGAAGACGCTGTTTATCTCCTGCTGACCAAATAAACAAACTGAGCGACAGCCTGTCCGCTTTCGTGGGACCAAATGTGCCAGCTCCAGAAAGTGTCTTTACGTAAATATATACTCCATGGGTGATGGAATTGACCTGTAAAACTTTACTTGTAAGGGCTAAACGTTGGTGACCCCTAATTGCGTAAAGGGGGCTGGAACTCTGTCTATCTTTGGATGGCCGCTCCTAAGTGCGAGGTTTTACATAACTCAGGATTACACCAGACGAAGCTATTTAGGGACAAAGCGTCACAGGCGCTCTTATCCGGCGCTACTGCTTGCTTGGCATTAAATCCAGTTTGGGCTTGCTTGACTGTGGCTTGACTGAGTGCCCTGTTTAGGCACACAAAAGTCGGGTGATATCAGATTCTGCTATAGACATGCTGGTCGGTTTTGATATTCTGGAAGCCGCAATGCCCTGATTGCTAATCCAATAAGCGAGTAGGGAGCTACTACTGCAATAGATTATTTCAGATTTAGCGTTGGCTCGTTGCACTGCGTGAGCTTAACTTGGCGTTGACGAAGGGTTTTGGTTCAGGTATTTGGGGTTGACAACTCGTGAATGCTAGGTGTTACTCAGAAACCCTCTCGAACGAAGAGAATGGGACGTTCTTCGCCTGATTGGAATCTTGCTCTAGCGATTCGGTATCCCTGAAACCCGAGAAAATGCCAAGAAAATAGGCAAAAACATTTAGTTCTGTGTTAATGTTTGCCTTTTTTCCATAAGGGTCTGTCTCGGGCAGGAAACATTTACGAATGTGTTTGACGTATTAAAATTCTCAAGTCTTATAGTTACAAACAACGCTATCCGGGACACCTGCATAGCCTGATTCTACAGGTGTATCGGCGTAATGCGTAATAAAGAATAAGACAGAGGTTTCTCTAGAGACTACATCAAAGACAACAGACCCCGTGCGAAAGTTCCCCAGATCGGCGATGCATAATATTATGGTCAGGGGCCACAACAAATCTCTCCTGAATTGATAATCAAACTCGTTTACCGACCTCAGAAGATTGGTCCCTGCTAACGAGCCGTTTCTTTCACAGAAACCCTTTCGCTCGTTCAAACACTCTAAGCGTAACAGAAATGTTTCTCTGGTCAAACGTACCACAGGTGCGTTGATGTAACGTTACCGTTCGCTGACCGCTGTAGGAATGTATTACTGAAGGCCAGCCAGAACGTAAACAAACCTCGGGTGGGGTTTGCGAAGGTGAAGAATGAAAGAAAAGAAGAATACAAATGACGAGCAAACCAGGACATAAAAAAAGTAATAACATGTGGAACGGAATGGTAAAATAAATTATCAGTCACTGTGACAATCATGATGATGACAGTGATGATATTATGGGGGTAGTGGTGGTGACGATGAGATGATAATCGTGGTGTTGATGATAATGCTGATGAAGGTGATGATGATGCTGATGATGATGACAGTGGTGTTGTCGATGGTGGTGAGGTTACTAATGGTAATAACAGCGGTGATGTTGATGCTAGCTGTGGTGGTGATTGATAATGATGATGATGATGATAATGATGATGATGAACTACAGCAACAAGGAGAAGATGAGTTTTTGACGTGTAAAGATGCAATATCTCACGGAACAGGCATTTAGGAAATCTCTTGCAAAGCTACGAATAGCAGAATACTCAAATATTAAGTCAAAATTGAATAATCCCTGTTCCTCATCTATCTGATTGTTCACACACAAACAAGGCACATATTTTACTAGTTACAGTAATCTTTAGCCACGTTTATAACAACTGAGTTATGCGCAGCCATATACCTTGTACTTCTTCGTCTGGAAACTGTTAAATTACTTGTATATTCTTTGTTTGACATCCCCTACTTTAAAAGCTGATACACTTCTGTGTTCTGGAAATTTTAAGTTGAAGGTAAACGATTGCTTTGGTTCAATTTTTTTTAACGTTTCCCCTTACTGATTTTTTCGCTAAGAAATAATTTCCGTTAATTATTTAAGTCAAACTTGTGGGTGGTAACCTTCCACTGCGATGAATAATTTGTCTGGCTTTTGTCAACGGAATGTCAATGTTTTTTTTTTTGGCATCATTTTCTGTTACTTTGTTTTAAGACAGGGTTTCAAAATTTGTTTGAGTCCCGAGTAGAATCCTTGATCCTTAATTGACCCTAGGCAAAACAAAAATAAATCAACAGAATAAGGAAGTGCTTTAAGAGGCACAATAAATTAACATTACCTTTTTATTGAACTAGGTGGGGGGTGGGGGGTTGTCAATATCGACCACTTTAAGGACACTTGTCCTATGGCTTACTTAGTCGTTCCCCTTCTACCATGAGGTGTATAGGTTTGGAAGAGAGAGCGCCAGACTATCCTATCGGCTGTCTTCCTCCTGGCCTGGTTCCATTCTAGTCCTCGGTCCTTCAAAGATTGTCTAATGTTGTCCTCCCAGCGGACTCTGGGTCGACTTGGGGGTCTGGATCCCTGGCTCTTTGTTTCCTATGCTTGTCGTGGTAGCCAATCTTCTGCCATTCTGCAGACATGGCCAAACCATCTTAGTTGGGACGGTTCTACTTGGGTCTGCAGGGGGTGGGATTTTAGGCCTTGACGTATCGTCTGGTTGCGGACCATGTCTCTTCTTGTTACTTCAACCACCTTCCTCAGATACCTCATTTCTGAGGTTTGGATCTGGCTTTTGTGGGTTGTAGTCATTGCCCATGACTCACATCCATATGTCAAGACTGGGACATAGGTGGAGTGGTATGCAGCCATCTTCGTTTTTCTTACCAACCTCTCTCTTGCTGAGGAATCCTCAATTTATGGCCTGAAAAAGTCTCCCAGCTGCTGCTTTTCGAGTGGCCAACTCTTCTTTGATGCCCCCCTTTCGGTCTATAATAGCTCCGAGATATTTAAAGTGGCCGACCTGCCCCAGGACCCGTTCTCCCAGCTTAATCTGATGTCTTCTTTCTTCTCGTGATATCACCATGGATTTTCTTTTAGAGCTGCTTATGACCATCCCTCTCTTCTCCAGCTCTTCCTTCCAGACTTGCAGGTTGGATTGAAGATGTGCCTCTGATTTAGCAATCAGGGCAACATCATCAGCAAATGCCAGCTCTGAAATACATACCTGTCTCATCTTCCAGCAGCCCACTGAATACTCTTTTTTTTCTATGGCATATAGACCAAATAGGAAAATAAAGAAGCATTTTTATGTTTTCGTACTTGAAACACAAACTCCATTTCTTTACTTCCCTGTTATAATACATCTGTTTTCTCTTTTTTTGTTTTGTTTTTATAAACATTTTCTTTGTGAAATCTAAAATGATTGCTTTGGTTTCCATGACATATTTCTCTGTGTAACAATGACTAAAGGATTATATTTTCATCTTCTTTTGACCAGCAGTAATGCGTATATTAAAAAAAAATGTTTTATATGTCTCATTCAGGACAACTGTACATCTTTGATATTGACAATGATCTGGCTTATCTACTTTTATGGTGTAATATTTTTCCAGTATATTAAAGTAACACTTCGCACTGTTGCACCAACGTCTGTTGCAGGATTACCTTTATCCTTAACCCTTTGTGTGTGTGTTTTTTTTTCTAGCTTTTGCCTTTCTGGATTGTTTAATGTAATGCCTTGTTGAAATGTGTTTAAAATGGTTAAATTTGCCGTCCTTCTGCAGGTTAGAAGACATTATTCAGCAATACGATATAAAACAACATTTTGAGCGACAACAAAATAACTCATACAAAATCATTATAATCATTAACTTTTGGCTCCCACGTTGATCATGCCCTTCAGTATGTTTACACCAAGCCTTTATAACCTGTGCCATCCTCTAAACATCCTTCCGTATATTTTTTGTAATTTCTTTTACTTCGTCTCCAAGTCCATTCTCCATGCAGATTTATGTCTCCCTCTATTGATTTTACCATGGAGATTATAGAAAAAAGACTTCCACGTAATGCTATTCATTTCTGTCGTCACTTTTGCAACAGCTTTCCCTTGTTCATTAAGTGTTCGAGTTCTCGACGGTCCCGATGTGGATGTTTTCAAAGGAGACACTCATTCTACGCATTGTATCACATCTATATATAAATTCACTAAGAGTACTTTAGCAAACGAATTGTGAATGGGTGCTTGCGTAGAAGGGTTGAAATGGTATGACAAGGTCACCAATGTGGAACTGATGACAAAAACCAGACACGTGCCAGTGGAACAAGAGATGAGAAGAAGACGCTGGAGATGGAAAGGACAGACATTGAGGAAACCTGTTGATAGCATTACAAGGCAGTCCTTGTTCTTGAACCCATGGTAAGAGAGTCAGAGGTAGATCAAGAAACACACGGAGAAGAGAGCTAAAGACAGAAGTGAAAATGATCAGGAAAGCGTGGAAAGATCTTGAGCTGATGGCACGTGACTAGAGGACTTGGCACATGTTTGTTGAAGGCCTATGCTCCTTCGGGAACAAAAGTGTATTAGTTGACTAAAACAAACTAGTTAACACGATTACCAATACGACATTTGTTAATACAATGTTAACAAACAGTGAGGTAATAGACAGAAGGATAACCAGCAAGAAGATTGCCAAAAAGAAGTCAGTCAACATCAAGATAACAAACAACTAGTTAATCATCAGAATTGTTATTACCTTTAGCTCCCCAAGGAGCATAATCTCCAGCAAATTCATGCCAAGCCACACTGCCCTGTACAATCATCTCAAGGCTTTTCCATGTTCTCCTAATCTCTATCATGTTTCTCTCCAGTTCTCTTGTCCAAACATGTTTCAGTCCCCCACTACCTACCTCTCTTACCATGAAAATTCCGAGCATGACCTGTCGTGTAATGCTCTTAATAGGTGTCTTTATTGGGTGTCCTACCATCGCTGGCGTCTCCTCATTTCATGTTACACTGGCCATTGTCTGGTTCTTGTTTCATATTTGAATCCTTCTGATCTTTGCTAGCACCCTTTTTATGAAAATCTGTAACTTCTCGCTAGTTAATCAAAGTAACAGCAGAAAATTAATCACTGACAAGATAATTGAGCAAGAAGATAGCCAAGAGCAAGCTATTCAACACAAAAATCGCATAATTATCAACATTACAAAATTTACAGCTTATTAAACAAGATATAAGGTTTGTCAATGTTCCCTTCATGCTGTAGACACTGGTGTCCGTTTACTTTCCACTGGCAAGAAAAATCAAATCTTGTCTACTTGTAATTTGCTCTAAGTAATTTTCGATTCTTTTAAGAACTGTTATTAATATTTTTGTTTTACCCTGAAGGGAATGTTATCTTCTTATCAAGGAAATCAATTCTTGAAAAAACAAACGAGAGTGCACTTTTCCGTATAAAGCATCGGTTTCTAATGATTTTCATTGGCTTGTGTTTAATATCAGGTGTTCGTGGCTGTACATTATTGCTACTAAATGTTCCCAAATAAATAATATCGTTAGAGATGTTTGGGAAAATGATGAAAGGGATGTAACAAAAAATGTTGTTGTTGTTAATTAACTAGGGCAGCTGTACTTGCCAAATTGAAGAATTTGCATGTTTTCTGTAGAATAATTGTATGTAAACAAGTTTGTTTTCTGAAATGATTGAAGGAAGATGCCATGTCTGTTATAAAGCTTGCACTGATCGTTGCCTGCTTCACACAACATGTTTGGGAAAGCTAACACCCTCAAACTGAAGACCAAAGCTGTGTTATATACTGAAGCACATTAAAAACGCACCACTATTATATATACTGATGTCGAAAAGCTGGAAAAAAAGAGTGCTAATGGATTTTCCCCGTGTTTGTCATGAGGTAGAGAGCAAATGGCTGCTGGAATGGAAAGTGCATGATTCAACCCACGGGTTTGTGTACAGACTACATGAAAACAATGAAAGTTACACGTGCAACACGATTCCCAACAGCTATGACCCTGAAAATGTGTACGCGTTGTAGCAGTATACTCGGTATAAAAAGGCCGTTGAGACAAAACACCCAGTACATGTGCTTGAAATGCCACGACTATCTAAAAACGACCGCCAACGAGCCATTGGTATGTTGGAGACCGGAATGAGCTCGCGGGCCATTGCCAGAAGGATGAATTGCCACCACAGCACTATTGTACGTCTCAATGAAGGTTACGGAACCACTGGCAGTGCCCGGGATAGACTTCGGAGTGGCCAACCACGAGGTACTACCCCTGCGCAAGATCGTCATATTGTGCTGAGTCACCTAAGGAGTCGTTCTCTCAAGGCAAGTCAAACAGCAAGAGCAATAATGGGTAGACGTGGGTAAGTCTCTCGAATGACAGTCATACGACGACTCAGAGATACAGGCCTTACTACAAGACGACCTTATGTTGGGCCAAACTTGACACACAGACATCGTCAGCAATGGGCAGAGCAACATGTCAGATGGACTAGACTGCAGTGGAATGCTGTCCTATTCACAGACGAGAGTAGGTTCGACATATCCTTTGCTGATGGACGTATGCGGATTTGGCGACGGTGTGGATAGCGCTTTGCAGATTGCTGTGTTCGTCAGCACAACCGATTTGGAGGTGGAAGTATTCACATTTGGGGAGGATTCCGTTTTCACCATAGCTTGTCTCTTCACGTCTTCCGTGGAAATCTTAATGCTGTGACATATCGAGATGAGGTTCTGGATGCATTGGTTGCTCCTGCGTTCACAAATTATCCAGACTTGCAGCTTCTCCAGCAGGATAACGCATGTGCGCACACCGCATGCATTACGCAGCAATATCTACAGCAGCAGAACGTTGTGACGATTGATTGGCCTGCCCTATCACCAGACATGTCCCCTATAGAACATCTGTGGGACGAGCTTGGACGCAGAGTCTACATGCAAGGTTCTCCAGCTAATCTGCAACAGCTCGAAGCTGCTCTTACACGTGAATGGGACTTAATTCCCCGGAATTTCCTTCAGAGACTTGTGCGTTCCATGCGGAGCCGCTGCCAAGCTTGTTTGCAAGCACACGGTGGACATACCAGATACTGAGGATAGTGTGAATGAATTTTTTTATTGGTTGCATTTTTGGTTTTCTCCCTTGCCTGCACAGAATGCAATGAATTTCATAACAATCAAACGTACACATTAATGACCAGCATGGATTCATAGGAAAATGAATAAAGATTCCAATTATGTGAACTTGTAAACACTTATATTTACATTTCACACTCTGTTCCTGGATTATACAGGTGGTGCGTTTTTAATGTGCTTCAGTATATATAATGCTTGCATCATCGGCACGCTTCTGAATGGCAGTGAGATGTAAACAACCTATGCTAAGCAAGAAAAAGGGCTCAATACCTTCCATTTCATCTATGGTGTCTACGCCATATCCTTGGTATTTCGTGGAAAAACAAAATAGCAAATGTCAAGGTACTGTCACGTGCTGGCCTTCAAAGCATAAATTACACTGATTAGACAGCATATACTACGCTGCTTGGTCATGTTCGCTGCACGGAAGATGGTCGCATTCCCAAATTATATTTTCTACGGACAACTAGCAAACGACAATAGAACAGCCGAGCGGCCGCGGTTTAAGTTCAAAGATGTGTGCAAGAGAGACATGAAGGCACTGGACATAAATCCAACAACCTGTGAGGACGAAGCTGCCGATCGCACCAAATGGCGGTGCTCCCTACGTCGCCACCTCAGATTGGGCGAAAAAAAGCTTTTACTGCAAGCAGAAGAGAAAAGAACACACCGAAAAAGCACACCAGGCAAACAAAGGGCGATCACCTCAAAGGCGCATCAATCCCATCGTCAGTTATAACTGAAGGAGGCAACATAAATTGAACTACAGAATATTCACCCGAGACGGAACAGCTACGTAATGCCCGACGGAGCTCAACAAGGCAAAAAATATGAAAATGATTTATTGTCACAAGACAGTTGTGTATCTTTATCTCAGATAGTATTACGTCGTGTTTTAAGTGGTTCATCTTGGAATTTTTCTTGGAATCTGTCAATAGGTTCAACATAGTTCTTTATTTACCCACATTTGTTTCTGCGCCGGGGGGTTTCTGGGGGTCTCTGAAGAGACATAGAAATAAAAAGACAACAGCTCCCTCATGCGTACCGTACAAGGTGAATAATGTGAGGGTGAATAATGTGAGGGTGAATAATGTGAGGGTGAATAATGTGAGGGTGAATAATGTGAGGGTGAATAATGTGAGGGATAATGTGAGGGCTGACAACCTCATCATATAACACAAATTGTCACTGAAACCGCTATCTGCAAGAGAATGTGAATGCTGCAAGAAGGCCAGTTAAAGTGGTGGAACTTGACATGGGGAGCCGCGGTAGCGCAGTGGTTAGTGCACTGGCTTCCTTGCTCGGTGGTCCATGGTTCGATCCCCAGTTGAGGTGGGATTTTGTTTAGAGCGCTAACGGCTCCGGGGTCGACCCAGCCTCATGAATTTGGTACCAGAGCAACTCTGGGAAGGTTAAGGCGGCCTGCGTGATGTTGACCACATCACCCCAAGCTTGCTGATGGTCAAGAAAATATGAGCCTAACACCATATTTCAAATATGCCTCAATGGGCGTGTAACGGGATCATTTACCGTTTTACTTGACACGCTAGATAAGGAGCGGATAAGAAAATTATGATGACAATAATAATGCTTTCTATATTTTGTCTTGTTCTCCACCCTTCTCTATTCCACGCTGTGCTGACTTGCCGACAGAACTGCGGCCTGCAACTTGCGGATTCCATTTTGCTCACTATTTCTGATTTTCGCTGCCTTTTCTTCCATGACGTTAGACCAGATCTTCCTAACCTTTGATCCACGAGTCCCTTGGGAATCTATCAATGGATTCTAAGGGTCCGTATACATAACCTACAATTTAAAATGTTAAATTTTAAATTATGCATTTATGTATATCTTTTTCCTTAAGAAGAGCTCCGTAGCTTCCGCCGGAATATCAAATGGATCCATAGGATAAAAAAAGGTCAAGGATCCCTGTGTTAGACTGTCATCAGTTTCTTCCATTCTCATCATTCAAATGTTCTCCATTATGCCATTCAGTCAATATCCCTTTAAGCTAAGGGATATTATATCCCTATTACAAGGGGATTGACATAAGTCTTGGGCCTGACCATGAAGGAGTCACAGGAGGAAGATGAAACTTGGCACATTTAAAGTTCATCATATTTGCACTGAATGTGTGAAGTACGCGTTTGTTTCTTCAATGGGTTTTTCCCCTACGGTGCACGGCGCAATATACCCTATTGACCGGATCTGCTGCTCCAAAGATTTGACAAAACAATGGAAAAGAAGGAGGCCAGAGCTGTGATAAAATTTCTGATGTTTCAGGGAAAAACACCTACAGAAATACACAGAGAGATGGAACCAGTGTTTCGTGATTCTTGTCCTTCATATACTTCGGTAAAAAAACTGGTATCAACAGTTTAAGTGCGACCGCTCAAATGTTGCTAATCTGCCAAGATCTGGTAGACTAGCCTCAGAAAAAAAAAAGAAAACCAAACGCCATAGCTACACCGTCAACGCGATAGAAATTAGATAAACTTTGTGAGCTGACAATGGCGGTGAAATATTGAAATATCTTCAATGTAAGCACAAAGTTGATTGGGAATCATATATTTCAAGTAGGAATCGATTCTTATCCTTTACGTGCGCGCGATTTTAATATCAGAATCACCAGCCACGAATGCACAAGTTCCTGAGCTATAATGCTCAATTTGAAAGCAGAAATGTGTTTGAGAGCAGATAATCACAGAAGTACAAATGAAAGGGTAGATACGTCCTCGAGCACATAATCACAGAAATAAGCTTGTAAGGGCAGAAAGATGCTTGCAAAAATGTTTACGTTGACAGAAAATTTCTCTCTCTCTCTCTCTCTCTCTCTCTCTCTCTCTCTCTCTCTCTCTCTCTCTCTCTCTCTCTCTCTCTCTCTCTCTCTCTCTCTCTCTCGCTCTCTCTCTGTTTACCCCACCTCATCTTGATGAACCTAAAAAAAGTCCCTGAGTCATTCAGTTGCACACCGTTTGAAAATTTCACGAGTTCTTATAACACCTCTGAATATGTCTCAAATCACTAATTTACTGTACGAAGAATTCGATTTTTATGTCTTGTTGTTGTTGTTTTGTTTTTTTTAAATGTTTATTTTTATTTATTTTATTTTTAAAAACATTATTATCATTATTTTTTATTTATTTATTTTTATTTATTTTAAAAACGTACTTTAATTATGATGATTATTGCAAATGTAATATTACTTTTATAATGATAAATGCCTTAAGTATGCTTAAAGTAAATGTGAGGATGAAAGGATATAGTATACATGATGAGACGGAGAGGAAGGGCAGAATGTCAGACGGGCCTGCGTGCCCAATTCTTAACCCTTTGAAAATAAAGTTCGTTCGTTCGTTCGTTCGTTCTCTCTCTCTCTCTCTCTCTCTCTCTCTCTCTCTCTCTCTCTCTCTCTCTCTGTCATTAAGACCATCAATTGTTTTTTAAAGTTTATCGTGAAAACATATTTTTAAAAATTTTATTGAGCCAGCTACGACTAAATAAAAAAGGCTAAAAATACACCAGGCATTAGATCAACAGAAATAGCGAGCTTGGTTGAAAAAAAACATGTAAGATTTATAATAATGGGACTTTATTTTAAGGCAACAGCAGTAACAGCGCAATATATCAAAGCGTGGGAAGGTAAATCTGCTTTTTCCTTGTTTTTTTCTTCCATGAAAAACACAGAACTTCTCCATCCATTGGTAATGATTTCTACATCGTCTTTATCCTTCTTAATGATTTATGTATGAGAAAATTTGTTGATAGCATTACCGGGCAGTCATTGTTCTAGAATCCTCAGTGTAAGATTATCCCTTCCCCCCGAACCAAAAAAAAGTAAATAAATAAATAACAACCACTTGACACGGAGAAGACAGCTAGAGATAGAAATGAAAATTCTGAAGACGTGGAAAGACCCTGAGCTGATGACACGTGACAGGAAGTAAATATTTGTATAAGAACTTTGAACTGCTAAAGAGTAATTAATGAACAGACGTGATCTTTTCATTTCGCCAGCTTCAGGAAAAATCAAGAGAGCAGAAAAGGCCTTTATATATCACCTTTATAGATCTCACAAGGGCATTTGACCTGGTTAGTAGAGATGGACTCTGCAAAATCCTCCTGAAAATAGGCTGCACTGCTAAATTGCTGGAAATGATAAAGGCATTCCATGAAGACATGAAGGGAACAGTCCAATATGCTGGAAGAACATCACAGCCCTTTAACTTACGCAGTGGCGTTAAAAAAGGCTGCGTTCTGGCTCCAACCCTCTTCGGGATCTTCTTTGCCTTACCCTTGCAACATGCATTCAGAGATGCAACTGAAGGAATATGCCTTCACACTAGGTCTGTGTTACCATCAGTCTTTGATATCTTACAATATTATACATTGGTATACTTGTTATGTTCGCAAATATTTTGTAAACAAAATAGTGCTTAAGGAAAAGTCATTATTGAGTTACTTCCCTTGAAAGTTGTGTCGGCTCTTTCGATCGAACTCCGCGGATGGATCCAGTTTTCTGCGATTTATTCTTTGTTTGGGTAGTAATAGATTGTTCTTGCTTCAGAATATCTATGGCCTGAATTTATGTGTATTGTTTGTCTGAGTAGGACGAGTCTGTCTTATATCTGTATATCTTTACATATCTAAGTCGAACTATATGTTCTGTTGTCTCTAGAGAGGTCAAAGGCTATTCGGCGGATGTGTCGCTAGAGTGTGGCGTGATTTGGTTTCGTCCTGATGGGGACTGTGTTTTTTCTATGTCGGCTTGTCGCCGGGGAAAAAGTGATCTCAGTATTTGTGGGGAAAGTGATAGTCGTCTAGACCTATCGTGTATGCTTTACCCCAGTGTTTATTCGTATTGCCAAGGAATGGCAGAATCATATTTCTGATACCAAGGTAATAATAGATACTCTTATGAACTCTCGTACGAAGCCACCATTTTCGATAGGTACGATTTGAATGTCTAAGAGAATATATTTGACTCGATGAAAAACGACTTCGATTCCTAGCAGCACTATATCCTGTAGAATGCAGTCAATTGTTCATGATCAAATCTACAGAGCGATAAAATGTTTTATGAATGACTAACTTTAGGACAGATTCATTATCTGTATCCAAACGTGAGTGACAGCTCACGAGTGAAGCCATCTTGGAACCAAACATGTAGTGACTTTCAAGAAGAGAAAAGGGATGCCCGTATTATCGCTTGATTAGTCCAGAGATCACTGCTACACATGAGAACCCTTTATTAGCGGTTCAATATTATTATATGGAAAAATATGTGCTGAACATGATGTTAAAGAATCGTCGCTAGACGAGATTAGGTCTAGAAGCCATCTGAAATATTATTTATAAGCTGACGTGCTCAGTCAGTGAAGTCAGATGATATATATGTATGGGCGATACTGAGTGCTTGGCTACTGACAGTCCATTATACAATTATTCTACATGAGTGCCCATGTAACATTGCAAGACCATTTATGCACTGTACCATGATGTATTATGCCAACCTGTGATTTGTCACTATCTGTGCTGTCGAGTGTATACGTCCAATTAAACTGTAGAAAGGTACACAGTCGTTGGTGTCGATGACTTCCAGCCATACATGAGTGTGAGAAAAGAACATTTGTCAACACCACGAACCCTTATTATCATTCGCACATTATACACTCAATCCATGTCTACACACCACTGCGTAGGTCAAGTTGACATTCCATACACTACAGTGGAGCAAACAACACCATAGAGATCTTATCAACTGATGATGATGATGTCTGCTTCCATCCACTTATATTTATCTTTTTTGGTGGATATCATTAACTGGAATAAATAGAGGATTTTATCAACTGGTGGACCAGCTTTCTGGGTTTGACCTCGCAGAAGTTCAGAAGTCAACAGATTACCGATACCAGACAGTTTCCTGTGGCTGATACGACACACTTGCAGTATTGGTTTGCTCTTTGTCAACACTTCGTCACGTGACCTGTCAAGTGAATGCAGTATGTAGGTCAGCGTTGTTGACATTTTTACATTGGACATTACAGAGTTTCACAGAACAGTTGGATCAATTCTTGTCAATATTAACAGGAAGACAGTATTAGTGAACTAAGAAGTCCTATTTTCATCGATGGATCTTCTTGTTTTCTATATATGAACTTTAATATTTAAGGCCAGAATGTTTAATTGAATAAAGTGGCAGTTGTTTATTTTCATAAAAATAACTTTGCCATTACTGTAAAACTGAGCCTATTTTGCAACACATACTATCATACACATAATTTATATATATTTATGTTTACATGTTATTTGTTTGTATAGTATGTTAGTTTCTATGTCAGCGGGTTGTGTTTAAGGTTGGGCGGCGTCCTCACAACAGAATATCCCACGTCATAGAGGGTCCGTTGTGGGCGTTTTCTATAGGTGCAATTTTCTTGATTGAAAATTTGCTGCGACAACTGTTGCTTTTGTGTTAGCTGTGAAGTCTGTAATTATTGTTATTTTTGTAATATTTCTTTGTTCTTTAGTTTTGTTTTGATTTGTTTGTAATTTGTTGGTCTAACCTTTTCTATCTTTCAGTTCTATTCACAATTTATATTCATATATTGTGACGTCATTTGTGTTGTTATTCTTTGCAGATTCAGTGATTATTTTCATTGATTTCCCTATTTGATTTATTTTGATTTCTGCAAACGTTCTTGTATTGTCAGTCCTATTTGTACTTTATGTATTCTGTTGGTTGACATATGTTTTATATAGGTATATTTCATAATACACAATTGCCTGTGCATTGCACTTGGATTATGGTATAAACCAGTACCTGATTATTATTACTGTTATACAAGACCTTATTAAGGCTTGTGACCCACAGATATTGGGATAGTATACTGATTAATCAAGTCATTAAGAACTTGTGGTATTATTATTGGTTCAGGTGATTAGTATTATTGTTAGACATCATGTCTACATTAGAATACTTCATTACACAAGGGAAATCCCTTGATAAGACTGGTCAACAATTAGAACAATGGGCTGTTGCTCAATATGACAAAGCATTAGCTGCAGAAGAGAAAAAAGCTGCTGCAGAAGAGAGAAAAGCCATGGCTGAAGAGAAAAGATTAGAAAGAGAAGCTGAGGCTGCTGCTGAACAAAAGAAATTACAGATGCAGGTGGAGGAAAGGAGATTTGAAGCTGAACAAAAAAAATTAGAAAGAGAAGCTGCTGCTGAACAAAAAAGATTAGACAGTGAACAAAAAAGATTAGATGCTGAAGAGAAAAAAGCAATAAGAGAACATGAATTTGAGTTAGAGAAATTGAGATTGACAAGTATGAGTAATGTTAATCAGGCATCTAGTGGTAATGGTAAACCTTCTACTTACAAGGTTAAGGTTCCACCGTTCAATCAGTCCAGTGACGATATTACATTCTGGCTGGATAGATTTGAACGTTCTTGTCGTACACATAATGTGGATAAATCACAATACGCTAATCAATTAGCAGAAAACTTGAAAGGTGAATCTTTGACTAGATTATGCCTTGTAGGAGAAGCAGATAAGGATAATTATGATGTCATTAGGGCGGCTTTGATAAAAAAATACCAGCTAAGTGAGGAAGGCTATCGCCTTTTATTTAAGACGATGGTGCCTGAGACAGGTGTAGAATTCTCAGAATTCACTGCAAAGGCACGTCTCACAGTTGATCGTTGGATTGAGCTTTCCAAAACAGAAAAAAACGTATGAAGGACTTATGGATTTGTTGCTCAGAGATAAGATTATGTCATGTGTTAACAAACCCTTCCTTGAATTTATACATGAGCGTAAACCCAAATCTCTAAAAGAAATGGAAGAATATTGTTCCCAATATGTCACTGCACACCCCGACGTGACTTTTGGCAATACTAAGATTAAGGAGAGTATGCCAGTTGCTTCAGCAACACCATACAATCCCAATTATTCACACAGATTTCAGGGACCTCAAAACAGATTTGATAAAAAAGGTAACCATAATAGTTATCAAAACCAAGGTAACCAATCATTTCAGGGTTCTTCTTCAAAGAACTGGAGACGAGCTGATAGCTCTCGACACAGGGGTGGTCATAATTATAGGAATTTCCGTAGAGGAAGTAATTATAGAAACTATCAGGGTTATCCGTCTTGGAGTCAACAAGATCATAATTACAGAGATACTCATTATAATGAATATGATAATGGTAACCAAGGGAACTATGACTCAAACCCAAATAGGGGTTACAATAGAGGTAACAATAACTACAGAGGTGATAATAACCGAGGTAGATCTCAAAACAAAAGACATAAACCACATTTTCAGGCAAACTCTGCACAACAAGAGTCCCATGAAGCCTATAAACAGAGTAAAGATAATAATGATGCTAGTAATATGGCATGTGCCGCTTTTGATTTTGGGAGAGCATCTCAGTGCCCCCAATGCAAAACGTTATTTGAGCCAACCACAGTGTCTACTTTAAGCTGTGGCCATCCTCTTCCTGCTCTTCCGGCATCAGTCGCGCATGATGGAAGAGGTTCTCTTGTCTTACATAAGGGTTTAGTGAATAACAATCCAGTCTCTGTGCTATTTGATTCTGGATGCACCACAATTGGTGTTAGGCAGTCACTCGTAGATCCTTCCCGTGCCACTGGACAAGTAGTCAAATGTGTAACATTTGGCGGCACATTAGAGAAATACTCTACTGCTATCATTAGGATTGCTACTCCTTTCTTTACAGGAGATGTACACGCATGTCTTCTTCCGAATCCGATCGCTGACCTCATCATCGGTCGCATTCATGGAGTCAAAGAATGCACTCCGCAACAAATTTCCGCGTGGGAAAGGCAAAACATGCAGATTGCTAACGCTGTAGTCACTAGAGCTCAGGCTCTTAATATGCCTCAAACTTCATCTACTGAAGATAATGAAGTGCATAACCAAGATAATCCCTTGGTAATTTCTCGTGACTCGTTTATAAAACAGCAAGAAGATGATCCCACTCTGAAGAAATTCTTCATTCTTGCAACTAAAGGTGATCCGAATAAAGACACAAGTCGTAAATCGTGGATTACAAAGAAGAATGGCGTACTTGTACGTATGGTTCAAGACTCCATTACGTCAAGTCATTCTCAAATCCTGGTTCCCAAGAATTTGAGAGTTAAAATTTTGCAGCACGCTCACGACTCTCAGTGTGCTGGACACATGGGTTTTTCCCGTACTAAGTCAAGAGTCCTTGCGGCTTTCTTTTGGCCATTGGTAAACAAGGACATACGGATTTATTGTCGATCTTGTAAAGTATGTCAGGAAGTTAAATCCAAAGGTCCACGGCATGCTGCACCCATTCAGGCGGCGGACATTCCTATTCGGCCGTTCCAAAAAATGGCCATAGACATAATTGGTCCATTTAAGATCAAGTCTGCCAGAGGACATCAGTTTATCTTGACGTGTGTTGATATGTGCACACGTTGGCCAGAGGCTATTCCTCTGAAGAGCATTACTACTGCTGATATTGCAGATGCTCTTTGGCTTATATTTTCTCGTCTGGGGTTCCCCGGAGAGATATTGTCAGACCATGGCACCCAACTAATATCAGATACCATGTCTCAAGTAATGTCTACTCTGCAGATAGATAGATCTTTAAGTAGTATCTACCATCCAATGTCTAATGGTATGGTCGAACGCCTTAATAGAACACTTAAAAACTTACTGGGGAAGATAACTGAGGATCATCCTCAAGACTGGGACAGAGTTTTACCTGCGGCCCTCTTCGCTTACAGAGAGGTACCCAATGAACATACGGGATTTTCTCCCTTTGAACTCGTCTTTGGCGCGCGTCCGCGTGGCCCTATGTCGTTGCTTCACGATCTCATAACATCTGACAATATTGACGATGACACAAAGTCATCCTACGAATATGTCATCGCGTTGAGACAAAAAATTATCGAAGCATGCAAATTAGCAACTTCTTCTTCTGAATTTGCGAAACAGAAGGCAAGGCAATTTGCCAATAAGAAGAGATGCTTACGACAACTTTGTCCTGGTGACAAAGCATTTGTATTACTACCTTGTAGGGAAAACAGATTACTTATTTCTTGGAAAGGTCCGTACGATATAATATCGAAAATTTCCGATGTCGACTATATTGTCGATATTGATGGGAAGCATAAAACCTTCCACATCAATATGCTTACTGAATTCCATGAACGTCCGGATTATTTGCAACCCATTTTCCAAGCAACGGACAATTCTCCAGTACAACATGGTCATTACTCATCACTGTCCGTGATACAGGATGAGGAAACAAGTTTTTCAGATGTAAATCTTCCTCTTCCAATGATCCCACTTCATTCTAGTGAATCATGGAAGAACGTTACTGTCTCTCCTGATTTGTCTCTAGGAGAACAGCGACAAGTTTCAACTATGTTGCAAACATTTCAGGATGTACTCACTGACATCCCTGGACAAACGCATGTCATTGAACATGACATTGTTCTAACTGACCATACTCCTATTAGGGTTAGACCTTATCCTATACCTATACATTTTCAAGCACAGGTCGAGAAAGAGTTGGATGAGATGATAGATTTGAAAATAATCGAACCATCCACCTCTGCATATTCTTCGCCGATGGTTATTGTTCGTAAAAAAAGACAATAACATACGTCTTTGCGTTGACTATCGAAAATTGAATCAAGTAACGAAGTTCGATGCCGAACCTATGCCTTTACTGGAAGAGCTACTTACTCGACTCTCCAAATCTCATTTTTTCACTAAACTTGATTTGTCTAAAGGATATTGGCAAGTTCCTTTATCTGAACGCGCCAAACCTCTCACGGCTTTTTCAACACCTAGAGGTTTGTTCCAATGGAATTTTATGCCTTTCGGTCTTATGAACGCACCAGCTACATTCGTACGCATGATGCGCCGAATCCTATCTTATCGGTCAGATGTCATTGCATATCTAGACGACATCTGTCTTTTCAGCGATACTTGGGAAGATCACTATTCAGGGTTAGATGAATTGCTGTCTACTTTGCGTGAGCACAACCTGACAGCGAAACCCTCTAAAGCCTATATTGGTTTTAGCGAAATTTCTTTCCTAGGCCACCGAGTTGGTCATGGTTTCCTAAAGACAGAGGACCATAATACTAGTAAGATACTTAACATCTCGATCCCTAAGACTAAAAAACAGGTGAGAAGTCTGTTAGGTCTTATTCAATTTTATGGCAGATTCATTCAGAATCTATCCTCTATCATGGCACCTCTTTCAACACTTCTAAAGAAAGGTTCGCCTAATGTGGTCCACTGGTCTCAGGAATGCCAATGCTCTCTGGATAAGATTAAAACATTGTTTTCAACACCACCTATTTTAGTGCTACCTACTAAAGATAAGACATTCGTTCTTCGTAGTGACGCTTCATCCACTGGGATTGGAGCGGCACTAATGCAAGAGTACTCTGGAACTCTGCATCCTGTAATGTATATTTCCAGAAAACTTAATGCGGCAGAAAGGAATTATTCGGTTTTAGACCGTGAGCTATTAGCTATGGTTTGGTCGATTCTCAAACTACAGAGATTCCTTCTAGGCGCACATTTCATAGTAGAAACCGACCAAAAAGCTCTTACTGCTATACAGAGTAAGAATTTGAAGAGCTCGAGGTCTACTCGATATGCAATTGCTCTTCAACCTTTTCATTTCTCTGTGCGAGCTATTCGTGGATCAGATAATGTGATGGCAGACATTCTGTCAAGATGCCCACATGATTCCACATAACTATTAGGGCTTAGACTTCTTGATATGTCTAGTTCTATAGTAGTTCCTTTTCTATATCATGATAGATACACATTCGTAATTTAATAATATAATGATTGTATCACTACATAGCGGTTCATTGATGTTTATTCACCGCTGTGCTTTGATGATTTTTTTCTTCATAAATCATAAATTTAAGATATCTAATACGAAATGATGATATGAATTTTTTAGGCATTGTGTAATTGCCAGAATTGTATTATACTTTGATGACACCTTCCTGGAAAAATATACTTGTAGAGAAATAATTTCTCTCAGTTTATGAGACACATTCTCACCAGTCGCTCCATAAGTCGACTTAGCCTCATATTAGGCGTTATAGGTATTCCTGATATTTTCATCTGCGCATTATTCATGCGTTGTGAGCCTATTGTACGTTGCTCCTAGATGTATTTCAAAAAAAAAAAAAAAAATTCCATTTTTTTTTTCCCGGGAGGTGTGGTAAGACTGTTACGTGCAGTCTTTGATATCTTACAATATTATACATTGGTATACTTGTTATGTTCGCAAATATTTTGTAAACAAAATAGTGCTTAAGGAAAAGTCATTATTGAGTTACTTCCCTTGAAAGTTGTGTCGGCTCTTTCGATCGAACTCCGCGGATGGATCCAGTTTTCTGCGATTTATTCTTTGTTTGGGTAGTAATAGATTGTTCTTGCTTCAGAATATCTATGGCCTGAATTTATGTGTATTGTTTGTCTGAGTAGGACGAGTCTGTCTTATATCTGTATATCTTTACATATCTAAGTCGAACTATATGTTCTGTTGTCTCTAGAGAGGTCAAAGGCTATTCGGCGGATGTGTCGCTAGAGTGTGGCGTGATTTGGTTTCGTCCTGATGGGGACTGTGTTTTTTCTATGTCGGCTTGTCGCCGGGGAAAAAGTGATCTCAGTATTTGTGGGGAAAGTGATAGTCGTCTAGACCTATCGTGTATGCTTTACCCCAGTGTTTATTCGTATTGCCAAGGAATGGCAGAATCATATTTCTGATACCAAGGTAATAATAGATACTCTTATGAACTCTCGTACGAAGCCACCATTTTCGATAGGTACGATTTGAATGTCTAAGAGAATATATTGACTCGATGAAAACGACTTCGATTCCTAGCAGCACTATATCCTGTAGAATGCAGTCAATTGTTCATGATCAAATCTACAGAGCGATAAAATGTTTTATGAATGACTAACTTTAGGACAGATTCATTATCTGTATCCAAACGTGAGTGACAGCTCACGAGTGAAGCCATCTTGGAACCAAACATGTAGTGACTTTCAAGAAGAGAAAAGGGATGCCCGTATTATCGCTTGATTAGTCCAGAGATCACTGCTACACATGAGAACCCTTTATTAGCGGTTCAATATTATTATATGGAAAAATATGTGCTGAACATGATGTTAAAGAATCGTCGCTAGACGAGATTAGGTCTAGAAGCCATCTGAAATATTATTTATAAGCTGACGTGCTCAGTCAGTGAAGTCAGATGATATATATGTATGGGGCGATACTGAGTGCTTGGCTACTGACAGTCCATTATACAATTATTCTACATGAGTGCCCATGTAACATTGCAAGACCATTTATGCACTGTACCATGATGTATTATGCCAACCTGTGATTTGTCACTATCTGTGCTGTCGAGTGTATACGTCCAATTAAACTGTAGAAAGGTACACAGTCGTTGGTGTCGATGACTTCCAGCCATACATGAGTGTGAGAAAAGAACATTTGTCAACACCACGAACCCTTATTATCATTCGCACATTATACACTCAATCCATGTCTACACACCACTGCGTAGGTCAAGTTGACATTCCATACACTACAGTGGAGCAAACAACACCATAGAGATCTTATTAACTGATGATGATGATGTCTGCTTCCATCCACTTATATTTATCTTTTTTGGTGGATATCATTAACTGGAATAAATGGAGGATTTTATCAGTCTGTTGGCGGTATGTTCAATCTTGCAAGGCTGAAGGCAAAAGCAAAAATCAGAAGGGTCACTATAAGAGACTTGTCATTCGCTGATGACGCTGCAGTCGTCACTCAAAGCCAATGGAGCTTCAGAGCTTGATCAATCTTTTCATCCAAGCCATCAAGGACTTTGGCCTAACAATAAGTCTAAAGAAAAAAAATGTGCTGAGTCAGGATGTGGGTGCTGCACCAGTTATCACTATCGATAACTATTAGTTGGCAGTGGTGCACCACTTCACATGACTGGGGACTACCATCAATGACAAACTCTCCCTGGACACAGAAATTGACAGCCGCTCTGGCAAAGCTGCAGCTACCTTTGCTCGCCTCGCATCACATGTTTGGGGAAACTCCAAACTCACAATGAAGAACACAGCTGCAGTATATAACGCCTGCGTCAGCAGCACACTTCTGTATGGCACCGAAACGTGGACAACCTATGCTAAGCAAGAAAAAAGGCTCAATACCTTCCATCTACGGTGTCTACGCCACATCCTCGGCATTTCGTGGAAAGAAAAAGTGACAAATGTCGAGGTGTTGTCACGTGCTGGCCTTCAAAGCATGTATACACTGCTTAGACAGTGCAGACTATGCTGGCTTGGCCATGTCCGCCGCATGGAAGATGGTCGCATACAGAAAGATATCTTCTACGGACAACTGGCAGATAGCAAAAGAACAGTTGGGCGACGGCAGCTGAGATTCAAAGATGTGTGTAAGAGAGACATGAGAGCACTGGACATAAATCCAGAAACTTGGGAGGATGAAGCTGCCGATCGCACCAAGTGGCGATGCTATCTGTGGCGCCACCTCAGATTGGGCGAAAAGAAGCTCAAACAACAAGCAGAAGAGAAGAGAAAACGCCGAAAGGAACATCAGGAAAATAAGCAGCTGAGGGCTGTCACCTCTGGGGCACATTCCCATAGTCAGTTATGACTGAAAGGGCTATTATTATTATTATTAGCGAATGAATGAATTTATGAATGATTGTATCACGTAATCTTCTCCTTGTTATTTTAAGTCTTTCTATTACTTTCACGCTGGGGGATTCCAGAACAAGGTCTGCATTGTGATGCTCACAGCTAGTTTCCACAAATCAAATCTTTAATCAAGGGAAATTGGAGAAATATAAGGTTAACAATTTCATTTATTCTTAACCCTTTAGCACCCCGACGAGCATACGCCTTCAACAAACCTTGTTAAGTATTCCTGTCACGTGCCATCAGCTCAAGGTCTCTTTAATTGTGTTTCAATCTGCTTTAAAACCCAACCCCTGCAGACCCAAGTAGAACAGTCCCAACTTAGATGGTTTGGCCATGTCTGCAGAATGGGAGAAGATTGGCTACCACGACAAATATTGGAAACTGAGAGCCAGGGATCCAGACCTCCAGGACAACCCAGAGTCCGCTGGGATGACAACATTAGACAATCTCTTAAGAACCGAAGACTAGAATGAAACCAGGCCAGGAGGAAGACAGCCAATAGGATAGTCTGGCTCTCTCTTCCAAACCACTACACCTCACGTTAGAAGAGGAACGACTAAGTAAGTAAGTAAGTAAATCTGCTTTCTTGTATTTTTTTTTTCTGATCTATATCTTATTGATGGTTTCTGTTGTTAGCCATGTTTTGTCTTGGCTTTCTATTTTTGCCAGTACTTATCCACAAGTCTCATTCCATATATGTGTTATCTGTTACCAGTTGTCTTCTGTATTTGCTACATCGTCCAGCTGTTGGAGTACTTGGTACTTTGTGGATATTGCAACCGTAAATTTGATTCTAGTTTCTTGATTCTAAGCCAGCCCATATTAATCTGATATCTGTAGCATAGTATTGTTATATATCTTTTGAGTTTCATCTTTATCTTAGTTAACAGAAGATGGTGATCCGATGCTAGATCTGCCACTCTACATACCTTTACATCACACAATGATGATATAAACTTCTTGTATATACATATGTCATCAGTCTGATTATCTGTCCTGTTGTCTAGGGAGATTCATGCTGCTTTGTGTATTCTTTTATGTGGAAACATTTGTCCACCTGTACCAAGTTGATCTGAAAAAGAAAATAAAGATAAACATCATCTAATTTTATGAATCAATCAATGACAATGAAGAATGCTACATCCAGACATTAAATAAGAACGTCATGGATAAAAAGATAAGTAAAGACATTTCAATTCGATGAGTGACCTAATAGCGAAGATACGAACAGACAATAGTGGTTTTGCAGAAATCATGGGAAAACAGAGATGCAGGACAGTGAACGAAAATGCTTTTATTCTGGGTTCTTTTGCTTCCCATTCAATGAGTCTTTCTCTGTTTCCTTTGACCGCTTTAGAGCCACTCCGTCACGATGTTGTGCGCTTTCGTCCTCATGTCCACAGTGCAACACCATTTCTCCTGCGTTCAGGTTGTTCGTTTCTATGCCCTACCACATTGTTTGGTACAGTATCAGGATATCAATCTTGTAGCCTCATGTTTCTGCTGTTTCCTGGGCAGTTTTCCCTTGTTTGTTTATATATGAACATTCCGTTTGTCAAATCTGGAGATTTTACTATTTAAAAAATGTGAGTTTCCAGCCAAGACAGCTTTTGGATTTTCTTGGTTGCGTCATGAGCTTCTTTGCCGTATGACCTTCTTCCGACTTGCAAGGCTGAGTTGAATTATCTTAAACTCCTTAACAGGGGTGGACTGAACGGTCGGGCACTCGGGCCTAGGGCCCAAGCAAGTCGGGGCTCACTCTCACATTGCCTTCATCTATAAGCTTTTAATTTAATTTAAATACGCAATTGCTTTATAGTCCCCCCCTCTCTCTCTCTCTCTCTTTCTCTCTATCTATCTATCTATCTCCGTGCATGTATGTGTATGTGAATATGCTTGATTGTGCCCAATTACTGAACGCAGTTATCATATTTATCACTTTTTAATTAAAGTTAGGGATGTTTCAATTTGAAAACATTTGAGAGCTGTGTTATTGCACGCCAGAAATGTAAAAAGGCAGTAATGTCTATTTCTTTACCCTGATGAAGTAAAGATTTCGGTCGTTCGTTCAATCTAGCTTAAACAACTATATAGATGGGTTTTTAGGGGCAACGACTCTTTATAGCCCGCGTGCTCAATAAACCTTATTGTCCTGGGGTGCAGATCACTGTCAGTCCATCTCTTCTCCTTGCCATATCAGAAAATATTACAAATATACGGCGACGAATTGCTAACAAAGCAGGAAAAAAGAAATAAAAACCTGAAATAGAATAGATTGGCTTAATCAAGGCAGGCCTTGACAGAGAAATCTGGTCTGTGAATTATGATCCCATGAGAGCTACGGGTAAAAAATAGCGCAAGCTTTTTTTTGTTTTGAAATCTGTTGAAATCCACAGCATAAGACAACAGAAAGCACCAACCAGCTTGAGCCATGACGAGCAAATTGTCTCCTCCAAGAAGACGTACAACTCACAGGAAAAAGAAATTAGAGGAAACGACATACTACATTTGAAAAACCAACGCGTTTCACTCTCTTTCTTGGTTTAATTTTTTAAAATTTCAAATTATTTTATTTTGTTTATCTCAAAAAATGTTTGTCGATGTTATTGGAGCCGAATTCTAGTTACAATCTGTCAGGTGGATCCCCAGTTGATTAATCGTGGTAGTAGAATTATTTCCCTGTCATTTTTGTGTCCCTAATGCTGGTTTCCCCTTGATAAGTGCACTGGCGTCATTCTAATGTTGTAACAGCTTTTTCTGTCAGATATTAGTCTTACTTATTTCCCATGAACTTAACACTGGTCGACAGCTACGTTAAAACATCGCATCAAAGCGATTCCTGTTTGTTCAATGTAAAATAAAATAAAAGAACATTTAAATCGTCGAAACAAGAAAGAACACTTTAAGGAATGACGAATGAATGGATAAAAACCAACAAAACAAAAACCGATGTAACTTCGTGCTCGGACAATCTGAACAAAAAGGTGCGTGTAAAAGTGGTTCAAGAAAGTCGTTTTCACTATTTTTTTTCCCTATCAAGCGGCACTTGGGCTTCAGCCCTTCGGCCCAATGACATTAAACAAATTTCACGGCATTGCGAAACTGGGAAGCCTGTAGACTTTCCTTCCCACCCGGTCAGAAGCCAGATGTCCGTGCCATCTCCGCTCCTTCCCATCCACAGAGGGTTTGTGCTCAGGAGCCACTCAGGCTAGTCCAGTCCCCGGTCGAAGGCACTCTTTCTAATGTCTTCGCCAGGACTCGAATTAATTAATCCAGTCCAAGTCCTGGTCGAAGACACCTCTCCAAATGTACTCGGCAAGGCGCGAACCTGGATCACCCGATCACCAGCGCAGTGTGGTAACCACTACGCTAGCGCGGCTCTCCGTTTTCACGATAAATACTTCTTATTCGTCGTTCTCTCTGAAATAACCACATTTATTTCTCTTATAAAGCTGACAGTCAGTCTCAGGTATCTCTCGTCACGAAACAGTTTTCTCCCTTGTCTGGGTTGGAGAAGGCCTATGCTACTACCCTGCTCTACTCGTGGAGCTGGCAGTTTTTGAGCACGTGTTATCATTAAAGACCGTTAATAAAGTGTCAAAAACTGTCTCTGCTTCTATCGAATTTGGCTCTGTCAAATTAACAAACACAGACACTGGATTATCAAAACCGCAAATGTTACATGTTCTAAGTAAAAATAAAACATCTTAGGTGAAACCGAACATAGTTCCTCAATAATGAAACACAAGTAAATATTGTTAGTCAATCATTTCTCGACACTTGGGAGATAAGTTTTTCAGTAGGGAATATAATTAATAGAGATTCTTTTTTTTTAAAGCAGTGGTTCCTAATGATGCCACACTCACCCCCACCCCCACCCCATCTTCTGGGTAGTATGATCAGCTGCCTGGCCTTCTGGGAAAAGGGTGAAAAAAATGAGCTCCCGTGGGCAAGTTGCGGGCGTTAAATAATCCCCCGGAAGCTGGAAATCGCAAAGAGTAGGGCATACGGCCGCTGCTCTCGCAGAATATAATTTAAAAAAACCTACGCACCACAAAAGTATTTATAGAATGTGTGTTTGCTGTATAAGCACATTGTGATCTTCGACGCTAATGACAGAATGAAGCGACCCCTCTCGATCTCTGTTTAACTCCAGCAGTAAACGGTGCATTTGTGGTACTGATTTTATTGCGTGCTTTCAATTGTCGCACTTTCTTTCTTTATTTCTATACTAAGTAGCAGATACTTTATATTTTCAAGTATTCTTTCACTATTTTCAGTATATTGTGTCTTGTCTGTTATCTGACACTCCTTGTGGATGATAAACACCTCACATTTGCAAGGAGAAGTAGAGATAATATTACGAGAGGCAGGTTGGTAAAATTCCCTTGTACCACAGCTTGGCCGTGGCAGATTAACACGTACATCGATCGCCCAGCGCTATCTGCTTAATCACCAATAAGACGGGTGCGCGCATCACCAAAGCTTGGAATACGGGGAGACAACTGATGGGCAGACATAGATAAGAGATTACTTTGTGATAAAGTAATGAATTGTTACTGTTGGAACACGTTGTCATATAAGGTTAACGATATGTTCGCGAATCTGTACGCAAGGCATCGTATATCCTATTGCCATATATGGTAATACGTGACCTTTTGCTTTACGCACCTTATTTCACGTGGACTATTTTGAAAGTACCACACCCGAACCCGCATGTTTGATAATGATTGGAGCATTTATTTAACGCCATAACAAACAGAAGAGTGGGAGACCGGGAATATAAACTGACACGTTTCAGTGTTATTCCACTGTGAAGATCGCTTGCTAAGATACCAGACCTTGCTAGAGTGAAGCTTAGAATTCAGAATTCCTTCTTAACATACCGGACACCTTTTACTGGAATTTTTTAAGTACTTACATAGCCCAAGAAATCTCTTTCATATTAAATAAGGAAACCGGGACTGAGGAAACTGAAACACACGAAGTCAGAGACGGAACTTATTAAATTAACGACACCCCAGACGCGTATAAGAGGCCGATTCAAGTCTCTTTAATTCATCTGAGCAAAAATGTCTGTGAGCCAGGATTGGCGTAAGTTGTCATTTTGCATTTTATATTACTAACATGTGAACTATCATATATATGTATATTGTCATATGAATTTTAATATGTGAAAATCGCTGGTGGATGTCCAAGTCATTTGAAGCTGGCAACCTCAGCGTATAGAATGATGATTCATGAACCAACACTGCACGGGCTGGTGATTGCTTTATTGCTTGTTTCTTAATTGGATCTAAAAGCAGAAAGAAGTCTCAAGTTCTATACGGAGCAGGGAGAGAAAGATGAAAGAATTGATGTACATTTTAATTATAATACTTACAATTTCAAGCAGTGTAAATGTCCATATAAACATATTCACTTTAAAGTTAAGGTAAGTTTTCAAGTTTTAAACCAGTGAAAATGTCTATGTGAAAATATTCATTTTAAAATTAATGAAAGTTTCAAACTTTTCAATCAGTGTAAATATAAATGAATACATATTCAATTTATGTTGTGAACACTTTTCAATAGTGGAAATGTAAATGTAAATATATTCTATCTGTATTATTAACCTTTTCATTTAAATGTAATGTAAAGCTAAAGCTATTCAATTTAAATGTAAAGAAAGTTTATCCCGTGGGATTAAATTTAATTCTCATCGAGAGTAAATTCTGAAATAAATGGGATGGTGGAATGGGAAGATAGGGACCCATAAGCAAGGGTTGGAAAATGCAATACTCAGAAGAGCGTTTCATTTCTATTCTTTATCATAGCTATTGGTGGTACCAGTAGAAGTACTATCTCTGCAACCAAGTGAAGGTAGAAGTGGACTGACGTTGTGCGAGATGCCATCATAAGAGGGTCTTTTAAATAGACGCCAGACCAGCTTGGCCGTTACTCCTTGACGTTCTAGGAACGTGCGCCACCTTTAACCTTGACCAGCGACGAGCGAGAGCAGTGTAAACAGAACCCATCAGCGGGAGCAGAAACTACTATTGGCAGCTAAGAGAAAAATATACGCTGCCAATTCAATTATGAAATGTTTCTTCTAAACTATTCAATTTATTTTCAAACTGTTAAAACCTAAAGTGATTATTAAATTATGTTATTTGTAATGTTACAAATTTAACTTCGATTTAATCAATTTAATGTTACTGCATGTTTGTCTCAGTCAATGTACTACACACACTCTAAACAGAGCTATACCAGAATAATAAGAATTCCACTGAGTAAATCAGGAGTGGGGGCTTGAACCAGCTGAAATTAACAAGTGCTTAATTCCTTCACAAAAGTTGTAGGCAGATTCTAGAATTAACGTGCTCAGCCAAAGCAGCATTGTTTTCGCTTATCTGAATATCTTGTGAAGACTCCCTTTGTAACAGAAGTGTCATTACCCTTCTATCTACATCTCTGCCAAGAGTAATCTTGTGCAAAAATAGATACCTTTTAAGCCGTTGTAGATACTCTTGGGTTTTGGCCACTGTTGGACCACTACTACAAAGCAGGGGAGGCAATACCGTCACAACGCTGCTACGGAATTTGTGCACTGTGCTAAGATCCTCCTTGTGAGATCTAAGTGAAGAGATCGGAGCACTTAGGGAGTTGTCTGTGTGCAAGGAAGATGGTCCTTCAAGCCAAACCAGACCAAACCAGTAGACATGCCTGTTTGTCCTGAATGTAAGGGGATTTCAAGGTCTAACTCATTCTTTCTGTGCAGGTCTATTTCATCAGTTATATGTAGAATTTTTGCAATTGTGCATTAGCAAAATATATACGGCGTTGAAAATAGAAATGATTGATGATAGTTGATTTTCATATGATTAATCAATAAATGTTGCGAATTTATTTCACTTACCTTCTCTAGCAATACCGACATGTGATATTCATAGTATTTCTTATGCATCATGGATTGTTGTATAGATTTGATAGAACATTACGCATACACTACTGCTAACCGCCGTTCTGAAAGAAGGTGAACGTTCTTACTCAAATCTACTGTCAACGATTTTAAACATACACACAAAATGCAAACAGCACTGTCAGGATTAGGTATTTTTAGCCAAGGATACTTGGTCATGAAATATTGCCGTTCTGTCGAGATGGATGTTAGATAGAAAATAAGTTATGGTTAACTGCACAGTCCTAGATGGTTGCAGTAAGAGAGAGCTGTGAAGTAGGTCACCTTCTCGCTAGACCTATCCTATGCTCCAAGGGTGTCTCTAGTAATAGTTGGTGTGAAATGCAGCTCGGTAATTATCCTTACTAAGTTAAATATTAAATAATTCTCTTAATTTCCACACAATAACACAATTTCAAACAGAAATTGGAATTGAAACAAAATCAATAAACTGCGATTTATAAAATAAATGTGTACATTTATTAATTAAATTAGAAGTTTGGAAAGGATTGCAAATATGGATTTACACGAATCACAAGTTGGAAAAATATAAGTTGTCATTGTCTTTGTTATTCATGTCGCAATTTTGGTGACTTCTAGATCTTGTTTCTTCAAAATAATGAGTACTTATCTAATTCAGGTCTTGTCACTGCAGACACTTCTCGTCATACATCAGGTGTTGTTGTCCAAGCTGCGTAAACCACATAGACAGGTAGCAACAATGCTACTATTCTACGAATGGCAGAGGTGGTCCTTGAATCACACACAGCAGTCTTTTATGCTTCGTATCAGAAGCTTTTGTTGTGCCTCTCTCAGATAAGAACCTGAAACAAATGCACATGTTATGGTATCTGTTTAATATCACAGAGAATGATGACGGGCAGCTATTGATCAGAATCCACATTTAGACAACATAGTTCATTGTGACGAAATGGGCACTAGGATGGATTTACCATCCCTCCTAATTCCTTTCTGATTTTAGCACGTCCATTTCACTTCTTTTCGTTCTTCTGTAGATAATAAGCGGGGTAACTGGCTGTCACTTCTGTCCGATACGTTCCCTCCCCTTGGTCTGTAATTTTGGTAGGAGATAATTGACGCGTCCCGGACTCTTCGTCGCAGACAGCGGCATCTTTCTTTGGAGCTCTTTTGACCACGAGTCAGAAGTCCGACACTCAGTTTGAGAGGGAGCGGCTAAAGGTTCCCGAGTCTTTGACACTAGAGGAAGCTCTCGCCTTTCGTGTGTCTGGGGGTAGAGCCTATTATGGCATATATTGGCGGTTTCTTTCTTTTGTTTGCACGAAAACACGGGAAACTGTTCCTGGAGTTCCGTCATGTTACGTGACAGTCCGGGCGAAGGAGCGATTTGGCGACTTGTCCGAGACACCGGCGTTGTTCAGATGACGATCACGTAGACTTCTCTGTGCTTTGATGCCAGGGAAATTCTGGGACTCTCTATGCGTAACAATCTTCACCCTGTTACGCCTAAGTCTTTTCTAGCGAGTCGCTAGGAAGAATTCTCTGGGCAATTATTACGATTGTTTTCGGCATTCTCTACGCAGACGTCAATGCACGTGTTAGCCCACGCTTGAACATCTGTGCCCTATTCTTACTATATATACGAGGCGTGTTCAAATGAAACGCGTCCCAGTGGCTTTATAACAAATATATGTAAGGTACATCAGCAGGAGTAGTAGAATTAAATACAGCAATTGTTATGAAGCAAGTACTCACTAGGGTTCTTTAGAAATAGTCACCATAGGCATTCAGACACGTACTCCACTGCTTGGGTAGACGGCGGATGCCGTCCGAGAAAAATGACTTTGGTTGCTTATTGAACCATTTGGTCACCGAGGCCCTGACGTCTGCATCGGAGTCGAATCGTTGTCCCTTTAGAGATTTGTTTAAGGGTCCAAACAAATGAAAGTCCCATGGTGACAGATCGGGGCTGTAGGCTGAGTGTGGCAGAACTTCCCACCTTTTCCTTGCTAACGCTTCCTGCACAATGTTCGCAACATGTGGACGAGCATTGTCGTGCAACAGAATCACACCACGCGAAAGCATGTCGGGTCGTTTATTCTTGATGGCTGTATGCAGGTTGTCTAGTGTGTCTTTGTAGCAAATGGCATTGATGATCACGCCAGGCTCTTTAAAGTCTACCAATAGAAGCCCTTCATGGTCAAAAAATGCGGTCAGCATAACCTTACCGGCGGAAATCTGTGACTTGAATTTTTTGGGTTTTGGTGATCCGGGATGTTTCCATTGCATGCTCGCTGTTTTGCTGCACGGCTCAAAGTGGTGGCACCACGACTCATCGCCTGCCACTATGCGCAACAGAAATGCATCACCCTCCTCTTCGTAACGCAGCAGGTGGTTCAAACTTCACCCCATGCGTTCTTCCTTATGGTGATCGGTCAGCATCCGTGAGACCCATTGTGAACACACCTTTCGATACTTCAGTTTCTTCCTAACCACCATTTGAACTGTCCCAAGAGACACAGCGAATCCCTTTGCTAGCGAACGTAAGCTCCGACGACGGTCCATCCGTATTGCTACATCAATCTCGGCGATGGCTTCTTCTGTGGCAACAATATGCACCTGACCTGGCCGCGGAAGATCTTTCGTTAACTGACGTCCTTCTCGAAACATTCGTGCCCAGTCTTTCACTGTAGTCTTAGACACACTTTTGTCACCATACATTGCTTTCATTCGGCGATGAATGTCGACTGGTCGACATCTTTCGGCTGTTAGGAACTGGATCACTGCTCGCTGATCGACCTTGGACGGATTCCGTATCACACCGGCCATTATTTTAACGGTCTGCAGCACAAACAAAGAATACTAGGAGAATGAACACTTACACACTTGTACATTCGTATGTGCTTATTACGTCAGATGTGACGTCATCATGCTCCTCCTACAAGTGTCCACTTGTCGAAGCACGGGTGGGTTTCATTTGAACACGCCTCGTATATAGTCTACTTGTGTCTCTAACTTGCTTCAGTCATAAAATTCCTGTCGTGAGCGATAGATACCCCTGTACAGTTTGCCAACTAATTAGTGAGGATGATTCTCCACAAGTCTCGCAACACCCGGTTCACTCCGACAGAGTTCTGAGCTATCAGCCTGGAATTACCTTCCTGCCTTTCTATAAAGGCCGGATAAACCAGCTACCCCTTCACGTCGTGGTGTCCCCAACGTCTGCATTTGTTGTCAGTCCGACCCCCTATTACGGGGTCAGGCGGGTAATTTCCCTTGCTGGGAATATTTGTTAACGCCGCCTCGCCAAGAAGTGCAGCGACCATGCTCCATTGGTATCTACTGCATGCATCGCCCGTAAAATCACACGCCTTCACAAGGATGGTTGGGCCTGCGCCGCTAGTGGTGGGATTACCTCCAACGCATAATTAAACCTGAGAGCCTTCAGCGTCGGCCTTTAGATTCCGTATCTATAGGGCACTGGTATATTTTAAAGGACTCAGCATTTGTCCTGAAAAATTCTCTTTGAAAGGGATTTATAGATTGTAGTTGTGTGTTTCTTTCCACGGATTTAGCAGCATAACCTGGGAGAAGAGAGGGTCACAATTTCTCCTGCTGCTATTCGCCTTCTAGCTGTAACCCAAGCGGAGTATAAGCGCACGGGTGCCAACGGAGTAGGACTAATTGCGACAGTTCACTCAGAAATATTAGCTTAGAGGGAAAGAGCTCTCAATAAACTGTGGACAGGGACAGTTAGTGAATTTAATAGCTGTGTGCTGATAATACGAAGTCAGCGGCTTAGTTGTGTAGGTAGGAACTTCATTATTTCAGGGTTCCTTGCTGAAGGAATTAGTAGCACATTCATCAAATAACTTGAGAGTTTATATCTGGATTAATTATATGCTCATTTATTATTTAGATTACTAGCCTTGACTGTATCTTACATTGATGCATGTATTATGTTGTTGGATGTTTTTTTGTGTGTGTGTGTGATTGATAATTTTGTTTTACCACAGATTCTTTTGTTGTTAATAAACTAGAAATCTACTCAGCGGATCAGACTCTACTTTCTATCAGTACTTAAACTCGATTTATTTGTGGAGTATTTATGTGTACTAACCCTTATCTCCAATAAGAGAGAGAGGCAGTGTGACAGTAGTTAAAACATAGTCATTGCGTGGTAGGAAGAAGAGTAATCAGCAGGTACTTCAAAGTCAATGCTAACATTACTATTGAATAATACAGCAATTTACATAACACCAAAATACTTGTAACCCAACAGGTTAATACATGTTTAACATACCATTCAGACACAGTATTACGGATCTGAGCTTATCACTTATGCAAGCCTGCTCACAAGCAGGTCAACTTTGCTTTTCTTAGCTATGGGCTGTGGCTATGTGACTACGACATGCTTGTGTCAGTCCGCTGAAATTTTGAGAGTCCATAACTGAATCTGAGCAGTCTTATATACCCAAAATCTAGATCTAACCCTTTCCTTCTTGGGGGTCCGCTCCTGAGTTTACTTTTCTATTTGTAACTTTTGTGGGATTCAAGGTGGTTGATCCATTTCCCCGACAAAAGCATTATTTCCTCGTCAATTACAAACGATAATGATTTCCCACTGCCATAATTATATGTATTTGTAGTTGCTGTTCAAATCCAAAAAAGAATGTTTCCGTTAGGGACATTAATCATAAAGTGAAAGCAGAATTACAGGTATGTGACTCATAATTTATCATAAAGGCCATTAGTGTACGTGGCAATTTTAGAGTGTCTTGCCTGTTTCGCAACAGTCGTTGACACTCGGACAATACAGACACATTATTTGAGCCATCCAGCGACATAACGCACATTTTCACCAGATGCTATAAAGTTTGTGAGAATGTTCACTATTTGAAATAGAAGCATCAGTCAGTTCGTCTGTTTTAATAATTTTAGAAACACTTGTAATAATACTGGCAATAATGCTGTATTCCATGACGTTTGATGATCTCACAGCTATGGCATAACCCCGAAGAAAATTACGAATGCCCCTTCGACATTGTGGGAGTGTGTACAGCATCTCACTATCGCTATAAGGGAATCTCGATTACACGTGCAAACTGCCTCGGAAACCACGGGGCAAGGTACCGAGACTGCCCGATGTTCCAAGAAACTAAGAACATATTGAAGGAAGCGATATCCAAAAACATTCCCTTCAGAGGCCAAACACAAAGTGGCGGCGGATGTTGCAGGAAAAACAGCGCACGATAGACAGACGACAGTTACACAAACTGACCGCTGAAGTCAAAGAAATGAAAATGAAACTGCAGATCGAAAACAGAAGCAAGCAGGCCCCCGAAGAACCCACCGACAGTGGAGAAGATGCGATAGATATACAGAACATAAAACACATGATGGAAGAAATGAAAAGAATCCAGCAACAGGTAGAAGCAGATGTCAAGAAGCTGACAGAGCTGACAGAAGAAAACACAAAAATCCTCAAAAGAATAGAAGCAGAAAGAATAGCCATTGAGGAAATTTCATCAAACAACACGCGAGAAACGAAAACGAACAATCAAACAGAAGAAGAAATCATCGAAGAAACGCTAGAACAGCTACTACCAACGATAATTGAAAAAGCACTTTCACAGATACAGGAGAGCAAGAAGACAAAAGCAACTGAAACTAGGAGCGTAAAAACACACAAAACCAAACAAGCCAGATAGTGAGGCAGGACATAAAAAACACCATGAACGCGGCACGGCACCACAAACGGACAAACAAAGAGTAATCCAGACAGCCAGCTAGTGGTCCTTTTTAGGACTAGTCCTTTTCAGGACTAACAGTCGACTAGCACCGAAGAATCTATCACACAATATACCGCAATTATAACCAACTTTCAGGTTGAACAGGGTATAACAGCAACATAGCAGACAAAACAACGAACGAACGAACCGACTCGGTATTCTCTAAGAATTATTTTTTTCTAGCAAGTTTTGTTCAAGAAACCAAACAGAAGCGAAGGAGCTGGTAGTTCAGCAAGACCACTGTCTATATAAGTACGAGTTTAAAACCACGTCTACGAGAAGAAAACCTAGCCCTCCAAGGGGCATGCTAATAACTTTGACGTAAGTCATCATCATCATGTGACGTATTCTCTACAGAACGTTGTCTCCATTACAGCTGCTCTAAACGCATCACGATTCTGGGCAAGTCGACCTGCATCATCCAAAGACAAGTTCAGACTCTCTGTGATGTCCTGGGTCCACCGTCGTCTAGGTCGTACCCTTCCCCTTTTTCCAGGGACCATGCTTGACGTAAGTAGCACGATGAATTTCCATAACCACATTATAATTACTTGGACACATATAATTGAGTGAATTGGCTAATTTTATATTTTGAATTCATGTTTTGCCTCCTTATATTGGCCTAATTTTGTAACTTAAATAAATTCAACAAATGTTTCTGCAAACCTAGCACGTTTCGACAACAATTTCGGGCGCACCTGTAGGATCCGGCCAATAACATCTCTGGATAGGAGATATTAGATCCGTTAACGAGTAGCTGTCTAGCGATGTCTGGTTTCTGTCCTCCAGTTTGAATGGCAGATTATTTTACATTAATCAGACTCCGTTCTTCCCTTGTTTCCCATAAAGTGGATGTATCTGCCATTTGAACTCTTTATGCTCGTGAAATGAAACTCTGAAGCAGTATCTTTACATGCACAGTTGTTGGCAGTGTCTCAGTTATACAGGCTGACGTGGGAGGGAACATCTTCCAATTAGGTACGATGTGCACGTATCCAATGCTTTTTTGTACCCTCTTTCTGTTTTGATGTGATTCTATTTCAACAAGTATCTGTTTACTGGTATCAGCATAGCATGCTGCAACATTTTTCATCTGCCACATTTAGAAAAGCACATAACGATGTCTAGGGACTTCTCACGAGTGCTGGGGGTTATTGAGATTCCTCTATCCAGTTGTGGTAATTTAAAAAAATAAAAATAAATGAAGGTAATTAACAGGCACTCATTGGACATAAAGGATGACACCAGACAACAGAAAAGAAATATAAGTGATAGGTTTACTGGGAATCCGAACTAAGGATCACCCAAACGACACCATCGCCTTGCTATGAAAGTAAATCGTGAAAGGACGCATAGCCAAATTTGATAACGTAGAAACACATTATTACAAGATTCTATCAAATTTCATAACGTAGAAACACATTATTACAAGATTCTATCAAATTTCTTTAAAAAAAAACAGTCGCGAAATATGAATTATACACATAGATGTTTCCTTTGTTTTTAAAAACCAATATTTCCAACGGCTTTTCATGTTCGGTCCACGTTTGCCGTGAAGAGTAATAATAATAATAATAAATTCTTTAAGCACCAAACACGGCGCATAAGGCAGAAACCAGTGCTCTCCAGGTTGTTCGTTGTGACGCCACTCCTCTTAGCTCTTGCACATTATTTAGGCCCAACGTTCTTCCTTCTCTTATTATTGTTCTTCTGAGTGTTTCTTTTGGTCTTCCCTTTTTCCTCTTACCCTCAGGAACCCAAGTGAGCGCCTGTAGTGGTATTCTGTTGTTTTGCATTCGTAGGACATGACCGATATATGACTGTCGTAAATTTATTTTGAGAGAAAAAGAGTCTTAGAAATAGTGGTCCGGTTTAGAGTGGAAAATGATGATGGAAAGCTCAGTGGTAGAAAATGTAGAGATTAAATAGTTGCTTCACAGCGTGCTGGAGGAGAGTAAAGACAGACTTATTTACGACAATTCGTCTCTCTCAATCTTCTCTTCCACTCTCCTGGTGAAACAATTATTTGCCAGTTTTCCAGTCACGCATCTGCGCGCACACCGATTTGGTGTTTTCAACCACACAGACGACGTAGATACAAACTATATTAAACGAATAGGGGAAAAGTTGGGCTTTGGGTATATCCAACACACAGACCTAAATGAGTTTATGTGATTTTATTCACTTTAAACATCAATCACTAACAAATATCAGGTATTACATAAATTATCATAAGTACACAAATGCAAATAACAAGTTTGGGAGGGGTGAAGAAGATTGGTATCGACTAAGCCCTTCCCGCTTATTAGACAAAGATAAACCCAGTCCAGAGATAGATAATATCAGGAACACGGGTACGTTAACCTAACAGTAAAGTTAATTACTCTGAAAAGAGGTGTTACCAAATTAGGTATAGGTGGTAGAAAGAAATCCTGTTCTTCCCAATTGTTCTTCCCTTTACTAAGCAAATGAAAAGGAGGGGGTTTTAAACATAGTTAACAAATTATCAACTATCCCACTTAAAGGAACAATGTAGGGTATTGTTACGTGCAGTCTTTGATATCTTACAATATTATACATAGGTAATTTTTTGTGCTTAAGGGAAAGTCATTATTGAGTTACTTCCCTTGAAAGTTGTGCCATCTCTTCGATCAAACTCCGCGGATAAATCCATTTTACTGCGATTTATTCGTTGTTTGGGTAATAATAGATTGTTCTTGCTTCAGAATATCTATGGCCTGAATTTATGTGTATTGTTTGTCTGAGTAGGACGAGTCTGTCTTATATCTGTATATCTTTACATATCTAAGTCGAACTATATGTTCTATTGTCTCTAGAGAGGTCAAAGGCTATTCGGCGGATGTGTCGTTAGAGTGTGGTGTGATTTGGCTTCGTCCTGATAGGGACTGTGTGTGTTTTTCCTATGTCGGCCTGTCGCCGGGAAAAAGTGATCTCAGTATTTGTGGGGAAAGTGATAGTCGTCTAAACCTATCGTGTATGCTTTACCCCAGTGTTTATTCATATTGCCAAGGAATGGCAGTTTCATATTTCCTCTACCAAGGTAATCAAAGACACTCTTATGAACTCTCGATCGAAGCCACCATTTTCGATAGCTACGATTTGAATGTCTAAGAGAATATATTTGACTCGATGAAAACGACTTCGATTCCTAGCAGCACTATATTCTGTAGAATGCAGTCAATTGTTCATGATCAAATCTACAGAGCAATGCAATGTTTTATGAATGACTAACTTTAGGACAGATTCATTATCTGCATCCAAACGTGAGTGACAGTTCACGAGTGAAGCCATCTTGGAACCAAAACATGTAGCGACTTTCAAGAAGAGAAAGGGGATGCCCGTATTATCGCTTGTTTAGTCCAGAGATCACTGCTACACATGAGAACCCGTTATTAGCGGTTCAATATTATTATATGAAAAAAATATGTGCTGAACATTATGTGGGAGAATCGTCGCTAAACGAGATTAGGTTTAGAAGCCATCTGAAATATTGTTTATAAGCTGACGTGCTCAGTCAGTGAAGTCAGATGATTTATATGTATGGGCGATGCTGAGGGCTTGGCTACTGACAGTCCATTATAATATTAATCTACATGAGTGCCCATGTAACATAACATTGCAAGACCATTTATCCACTGTACTATGATGTATTATGCCAACCTGTGATTTGTCACTATCTGTGCAGTCGAGTGTGTACGTCCAATTAAACTTTAGAAAAGGTACACAGTCGTTGGTGTCGATGACTTCCAGTCATTTTTTTTTTTACGTATCAAAAATTTCACTACAATAAAGATGTTAATGTGTCCGGTCAGCCTTGGGCAAAAGCTGGGCGCCAGAGTAGGCGGATGCCACACTCATATACACCACCACACTCCCTACCGATTGCAGCACAATCGGCTCTTATCAAGTCCAGTCACTCCAAAATGATAATCATACTGATTAAACTCTTGACACGTGTAAACTGTCTAGGGGTGCACTTCACTAAGTATTTCCTCTGCCCCGGGTGTGACTAGGGTGGCATAGCCAATCCAATCCAGTGTCAGATAAAGGACAGATTAGCGAGGTACGTTCAAAAATTTACGGTTTCGACTGAGAGCAAATATTCCCGCTTATCGCCGGACTTGAAAGTCGTCTAAGAGTTCTTGTGGTTTTAAGTTATAAAGAAACGAGTCTATGGGCCATGGCATTGACGCAGTTCGACACAGGGAGGTGAAAATGAAGTGGTCTGCTTTTTTCGGCCGTTTTGCGTTCTGAAATCCTCCGCTATCTCAACTGTAAAATTCCTTCAATGCCCAGTGAATGATAGTTTTATTAAAGATTCGCGAAGTCCAATTGAGGAAAAACTAGGCTCAGTTCACAGTCAGCTTCTGAAAATATGTACTCTCTCACAGTAAACAGTAAAATATGATATCGCTACTGGCGATGATTACCTTCCAGTTTATCTTACAGGTTTGTAAGGGTAATTTGATGATTGTTCTTTAAAATGTTCTTGGGTGGGCTTTATTTCATGTTCTTTAAAATGTTCTTGGGTGGGCTTTATTTCATTTAATTCTGACAGCTAGGTCGCAAATGGACCGCCACAAGATTATATTTAAAAGAAATGTTTCTTCAATATGACTGGAAGTTTATAGGATGATTTCTTTATTTCTTTCTTTATTTAGCTGGGACCGCAGGGATTACGCTGTGGATCACTCTGGTGTGAAAGAAAAAAACCTAGTTAGACATGTAACATACCGAAAAATCAAGCGCGATAAATTTCCCGTTAAGCCTATAATTTATTTTGACACTCGAGTATTTAATTATAGAAAAATGTAAATTTAATAAACACTGCGCGAATTCTAGTGGTTAAAAACACACATCTATAAAACTAGGACTTAACTGAATTTATTAATTATAAATTCCTTCGCGACTTTAAAAGTTAATTTAAGCATCTATTATCTTTTGAAATAATATAATAGATAGATCATTATATTTAAAACTGAACTATTGTCTAGATGGTTTAATTTAATAGATTTAAATTAAAGAAACACAATGGGATCCATTGAAATAGAAAAATGACTGAACTAGACCACTGATCACTTTTACACAATATATGATACCGCTTTGCACAGAATAGAAATCACTGCAATATATATATATATGTTCTAATTTCATCCAGGGGAAAATCTATAACAAGATTTCAATAAAGCTAGTGATTCTGTAAAGGTCTGGCCAGCGAGTGATAACGTGTCTAATATTTCCGTCTTCATGGTCTATTTAGTCTAAAAATGGAATGTAAGTTGAGTGGCGACATGATAAACTTTTGACAGCTTTATTTGATCTCAATTTAATAGATTTTAGAACTTTTGGGGATCTGACCGCCAAATCAAGGGAAGAAACCGCCCCCTGGTCTTCGTATCTAAACTGTTCGAGTGCTGCCCGTTTTGATCTCGGCTTTCCCCGTTCGCTCGGTTTTGCGATTGACACCGAGACGCGAAAATAGCGGCAAGCAACTGCGTCTCGTATCAGGGACCACTACTGTCTTTGATAGCGCCGATAGTCTCCCCTGAAATCCCTCAGTCTGTCTCTTTGATCGTGGTCGCTGTATCTGTTTGATTCTGGCGACGCCCCCCACTGGCCAAGTTAATTAAAATAACTGCCTATGATTGTTCAAGAGATGTTAATGGGCGTGATTTAAGCTCTCCTTAAATCAATGCGATGACCAGAATGAAAGATAGGTAAACTTTCCGCATATCAATCAGCAAACGAGTTTTGCCCTCTGTGTGGAACAGTTGCATAGCTAATGAATCCACGTGAAAGAAGTCCCGTTTTACAAGAATTACAACAAAGTTCAGGGTCAGCCGAGTTCGTCCATCACAATGACCATCGTCTTTTCCTTATATAGTCGGAGACATATTTCTGCCTAGAGTCTTCTCTTATTTGTCGATTAGTCTTGAATTCTTTCCAACTGATGTTCATGAGTTTTCTAAGACATTTGTCTCGAATGTATTCAGCTTGTTCTCCAATGATTTTGTTATTTTCCAACTCTCACAGCCGTATGTTAACACTGAGATAACATTTGAATTAAACAGACGAAGCTTGGTATGTATATTCAATGATCGTAATTTCCAAATGTTAGATAATCTATTGAAGGCGCTAGCTGCCAAAGCAATCTAGTATGGATTTCTCTTGTTGTGTCACCATCCTGAGTCATTTTACTGCCTAAATAATTGAAACTTTCAACTTTCTGTAGTTTTTCCCCGTTCAAGATGATATCAAGGTCTCGTTAGAAAAGTTCATAGCTTTAGTTTTAGAGGCATTTATTTGGAGACCTATTTTAACCGAGAGATGACACAAATTATTTATTGCTTCTTGGGATTGTCTTGGTGTTGAAATTAAGAATGCTACATCATCTGCGAAATCCAGGTCCCCCAGGAATTTTCCATTTGTCCATTTTATACCCAATTGTTCATTGTGAGTATAGTTTCTCATAACCCAATCAATAGCTATTCCAAAAAGTAGTGGTGACATAATACAGCCTTGTTTCACCCCTGTTTCTACTGTAAACCATTCTGTATTCCCTTTATTTGTTCTAACACAACATCTTGCATTGTCATATAGCGCTTTGATTATATTCACATATTTTGTTGGAAAACTATAGATTGTAAGTATCTTCCACAATGATGGGCGGTGTAGACTATCAAAGGCTTTTTGAAAATCGACAAAGGTGATAATAAGTGGCGATTGCCTTTCCACTGATTCTTCTATAATTGTTCTTAGTGTGAATATTTGATCAATACATGATCGTTTCGGCCTGAAACCCGCTTGTTCTTCTCTGATCTTTTCGTCAGCATGCAATTTAAGTCTTTCTAACATCATGCAACATAATAATTTTTCCAGGTACTGATAATAGAGATATACCACGCCAGTTATTACAGTCTGATAGATCACCTTTCTTCGGTAACTTTACAATAATACTGTCTTTCCATTGTTGTGGTGGTTGTTCATCTCTCCATACTTCATTTATAATATCTAAAATTCTCAAGAGGTTGTTGTCATTAACTGCTTTAATCATTTCCCCTGAAATTTCGTCAACTCCAGCAGCTTTAAAATTTTTTAATCTTTTAACGGCTTGTTTGATCTCGTCCAGCGTGAATTCATCGCAAGTTATTGGCAAGGTGGTTGTGGGTGTTTCATTATTAAAATCAGGTTTTACTGTTGGTGGTGGTCTGTTTAGCACCTCCATGAAGTGCTCAGCCCATCTCTTCATTTGTTCTTTTTCTGTTGGTATTGAATTCCCTAATTTACCTTTAACAGGTGTTTCCATAGCAGTAGGCTGGTGACATAGTTGTTTTGTAATTTGATAAAGGCACCTACTATTACCAGTTCTTGCAGCATGTTCAGCTTCTACGGCCAGTTCATTGATGAAATGTCTTTTATCTCTTCGAGTTTTTGTCTTCACTTCTTTATTTATTAAGTTATAGGTTAGTTTGCAAGATTCAACTGCATTATGTGTACTTGCCGCTAGTAGTTTAAGTTTTGCTGTTTTCCTTTCTTGTATTTTATCCCAAGTATCTTCTCTCACCCATTTTTTCTTTTTATGTACTAGGTATCCGGTGGTCGCTACTGCTGCTTCTGTCATTGCTGTTCTCAGTTGTTCCCATTTAGTATCGATTGTGAAGAGTAGGGGAGATAAAAAGCTGTCGTTCTTGATCCCAAAGTGCCACGTTGGCTGTTGTGAGCCCAAATTGTAGGATTTCAGTAATATTTTCAATCATTCTGCCTTTTGGTCTTCTCCGTGTCCGAAAACCAAATCTTCTGCTACAGTATGCGCGCAGTGCTAACTTATCGGGATCCATTCTCATGACCTGACAGTCACTTAGTATTTTTTATTTCATAAAGTTAGTAAAAAAAAAAAAAAAAAAAAAAAACTCAGAATTTCACTAACGAGTAGCTAACTGTTCTAGACTCCCTACTAGATGTACAAGATTCTAACGTAAACCACAAATTGATTAAAAGATAATTACCGTGTTTTATTTAAGTATTTCAGGCAGACATTTATGAACCAAAAATATGTCCTTTAATGTCCCAGAAAGAAGTACGTCTTCATTTTACAGTAATCTCTAAAACTTTGTACACTTGGAGATTCCAACTTTTTTTTGGAAGTCTTAGCTCATATTAGATGATGGACCGACACCCGGCACTTACCGTTTCTTGAATATTGATTACCTGTCGTATCTTACTTAACAGACCGTTCAAGTCTTGTTAAAGTCAGGATCTTAAAATAGAATATGCGTCTGCCTCGGTTTACAAGTAATCTAAGCTTGAATAGGGAAGGACTTAGCTGGTGTAAGTAGGATGTATGAACAAACTGCCAAAGATTTCACACTTAGCTGCCTGTTTGCGCCGAACAAATTGACGTCTGCTATGCTGTGCTACAGCTTCATAAAAACAAATTTGCTCTAATATAGCTTTTGCTTTAATATTTATTGACGTTAAAAAATGTATACTTTTTTTTTTTGGGTCCAAACTAGTCAAATGGAGGCATTAAACTGCTGCCTTGCAAGTAGGCTGGGAACAGTTAACAGTTAAGGAACGCACCCCGACATAAATGCCTATTGAAATCGGATGCACTGGGTCACAGGCCTAACGAAACAGTGCAACGTGATTCACTTAATGATGACGTCCCAGAAGCGTAAGCAAAATGTCGCAAACTCCGTAGTGTCCCGCCGGGCTGGGAGAGGGCTGAACGCACCGCCTCGAAGGGATCTACCCTATGCTACTGGTGGTCACCTTCCCCTAAACTATGGAGTAAAGACATAGAAGCGGATGACAAGAGTTGTTGACTGCTGAACATTTGCTTCAAAGATGTCCAAATTATAAGAAACAGAAAAAGCACACATGGCCGTCACCAATACTATTCCTGAAAAAAATCTATAGAGATACAAATAGCCTCAAGTTGACCACTGCTTTCTTTTAAAGTATTCATGCAGACGTCTGAGAGTGTAGGGAGAAGTAGAAGAGGTAGAATTATTATTACCCTTTAACACCTACAGGTGGCATATGCCAATAAACAAATGGCAAGTCTTCCATCCCGTGCCATTAACTCCTGGTATTTCCATATCTTTCTCATCATTTACATTTATGTCTCCAGTTCTCTTTTCCATGGTTTGTTTTGGTCTACATCTGCTTCGATTTTCCATGGGGATTGCAGAGCAAGGATTGTCTTATAATATTACAGACTGAGGTCTCCGCAGTAGGCGACCTATCCACCGCCATCCTCAGTAGGCGACCTATCCACCGTCATCCTCAGTAGGTGACCTATCCACCGCCATCCTCAGTAGGCGACCTATCCACCGCCATCTTCAGTAGGCGACCTATCCACCGCCATCCTCAGTAGGCGACCTATCCACCGCCATCTTCAGTAGGCGACCTATCCACCGCCATCTTCAGTAGGCGACCTATCCACCGCCAGCTTCTTCTTCTCATCTCTTTTTCCATTGGCACGTGTTTGGTTATTGTCATCAGTTACACGTTGGTTCTGGACGCACCAAATCAATCCTTCAATTTGTATATAGAATACTGAGTTTTATATTAATCGGTCGTAGTCCCTTTTATCTGTATTTTCTACTCTGTAATTCGATGTTTATTGTCATAGAAATCTGATTTTTTTTTTTTTTTTTTTTTTTGGGTGGTCTTCCTGGAGTCGTAAATCATTTTTTTGGGTCTTCCTGTATTTGTAAATGATGAGGAGAACGTGGAAAGAACTTGAGATGATGGCACGTGACAGGAGGACTTGGCATGTGTTTGTTGAAGGCCTATGCTCCTTGGGGACCGGAGCGTTATGATGATGATGATGATGATGATGTATTCGAGCCATAAAATGTCTTAGAGGCTTTATTGTTGTCGTCACTAGTTCTGTCATCACGCTAATAAGGATTAAACTTTTACTACGTCACAATAATAGTCTGCGATTGGTAGGGTGGTTAGAGCGCTTGTTTCTTGAGGCAAGGTACCTGGTTTCGAAACAAGTTGTGCCACGATCCAGTCTACCAGGCTTAAAAATGAGCACATCGAGTTAAGGAAGACAAAGGCAGTGAGAAGGGAAACAAGTTACTGCACCTCATAAAGCTGAGACTTAGTATACGCAGGTATCTCACACTTCACCCTTCAGAAGGGTAATATCTAAAAGGGGGTACCTTTACCTTACGACTCAAAACGACGATATACTTTCGTTTAAGATCAGTGGTTAAAAATCATAAATAATACCCAAGATTACTCATAAGGAAGGGAAACCCGAGGCCTGTAAACAGTAAATAAATATTAGACAAACATGTATAGAATATGGCAAAGAATGACCCCGTGCTATCGTCTGAGAAATATCGCACTAAGATTAAACAAATAGAAGAAAGTACATACATTATCTTGTATGTTTGGACAATTGGTAAGGAAGAAAAGACTTTGAATAACCTCGACCAGTTACAGTGCAGACCTCGTGACAAAGAAGATCTTTTATTGTAAAAGTAAGACTGTCTGGATTAGTATTGTCCAGAATAATGAACAAAAATAGATAAAAGGGAGGCACTTGTAAGAAAGAAAGAAAGAAAGAAAGAATACAATAGACAACAGAAAACTAACAGAAGTGGTTTAGCAGCAGGAACCATCCGAAACGTGGCATCACCGAGCTGCAAGAATGTACTGTGACAGGACACAAGATAACTTAAACACCCCCTAACATCCCCCTCCGTCCAAAAAAGTACACCGCCAGAGGTAGTCACTCAGACGACACCACATGCAACTATGGACTATAGGACCTGAAACTAACCCGACTTTTATAGACGCAATCACCTCCGTATCTTTCCAATGCACGAGTATAAGCCAAATAGGTTACACAAAAACTGCCGGAATACTTGTTTGCCTCTTTATTATTTTATAAATAGTACTTCGCAAATTATTGTCCCTGTTTCAACCACATGGGTGAAGTCGTTGTTACATTACTTACCGAATATTTTTCGTTTGCAAAAAAAAAAAAAAAAAAAAAAAAGATTTCCTCAGAGTACTGCCAAAATATAGTTTTGTTTCCCATATTTGGTAAAACTCTGGTCTAGATCAAATAGTTACGTCAAGGCACGAAGACTAAAGATTACAAAGTGTCAGATGTCTCGAACACGGGACTCTTGAAAGGACAGACAGAAAGTCAAAAAGAATCGGAGACCTTTAAAGATCAGAAGTAAAGCATCCGTTAAAATTCCTTTTCCTCTTCGTTTTATCCGGCTTCGTCTGATTTTAAAAAGCCCTTAAGCTTCTTTGCCATACACGCAGGCCGCGTCCACTTTGCTCCATTCTTGACGGACTCTCTACAATTCACAAATCGCAGTGTTTAGCGTGCTCACAAGTGAAAATTGTACAAAGCACTAATAATTTAACTTCGTCTGCTTATCCTTCCGTCTGTCTGAACTACTTGATTGATATTGATAAATTCGTTCTATTTAAGACTTTGTCAAGCAATTGTCGAACAATTTCAAATTTGATCCAAGCCGTTTAAGAATTAAAGACAGTTCACTTGAGTACTCTGAATTCAATTTCGAGCTTGTATGTTGTTTTCAACATTCGTCCGTTAGTTTTTTCGTTAAGAAATTTTTGCTTAGTTTTCGTGAGGCGCGCTCCCTTTAACCTAGACACAAATCCCGTCGGTTATATTAGGGCGCATGTTCAAATGTACAAACTATGGGGTCTGGCAAAAAGAAGTTCCTTTTTCCTCGTTTTTAATACTGGTTTACTCGAGCTATGTTAAGAAGTCACACGACTTCATGCAACATGGATATCTGCTTAGCAATGTTTGTATTCTCATTAAAATCCATAAAAAGTCAGAACCATTAATGCCAACGTTTATTAACTCTATCTACCCCAAGAATTGTATGGCAAGCCAATAAGTAGTACACTCCTCTGCCTCTTAAGCATGTTTGGTTATAGTCAGACAGTTGTGATACAATGGATCACATCTCATTTCAACATCCCCGGAAATGAAGAGGCTGACAGATTGGTAGAGGAATGTGGAAAACAACCTCAGCTTGACACAAGTATACCTTATGAAGAGACCAAGAGTTTTATCAAGAACAAATACAGGAGCACATGGGAAGCAGAGCACCCAGGCCAAACAAAAAAAGATGATGCATACTACCAGCACAACAGAAGAGAACAAATGGTAATCTTCAGACTTCTCACTGGCCACAACAGATTGGGATACCATCTATTCAACATGTTAAAAATAGGAACTACTGACGAGTGTAACTGTGGCACCGATAAAATGACAGCTGAACATCTACTTCAAAGGTGCCCAACATACGAGGAACAGAGAAAGTGCACGTATATGACCTTCACCAGTACTATTACTTGAAAAACTCTACGGAGATATCAACAGCCTCAAGCTGACCACTGATTTCTTTGAACATATTCAAGTTGACGTCTGAAAGTGAACAAAGAAGAAGAAGTAAGTTATAGTCAAACTTTCTCATGTCTTAACTTTACGTGAAACAAATCAAACTTTTTTGTTGCACACAAGACTTTCTAAATATTCTTAAGTCAGTTTTCAACGACCGTACATATATTATGAGGTATGTTCTCATAGATAAATTTACTGCTTGTTTTGAGATATCACCTGTGGAGAAAAATTGTCTTGACTTCCATTTTGGTGTATGGGTCAAAAGGTAAAGGTCGTTCCATAGCAGATACTGCCGTAGGAAGGGAACTGTTAGAGACTTCGCTATACTAGGTCCAGATGCGGGATGACCAGTTTCCTTCTTCGCTGCCTTTTCCTTCCCTAACCCAAGATCAAAGCTAGGTATTCAATTACAGCTGGGTACACTGAAGCGTGTCGAAACCGTGAATTGAACCCGATACCTTAGCCGTGAGAGACCAGCGCTCTAACTACTCTGTCAATCGAACGCTCGTTGTCTGGGAACACCTTAAAACTGCCTGGGTCAGAAAGAGTTAAGTGACATGACTTGAATATGATTTGCACAATCTGATATTGAGAATGCAGTGTCTTAGTTACCAATAATCAGTGAAGCGATCAAGACTATATTGTCTTTTTTTTTATTTACCCCTTGTTGCTCCTAACGAAGCATGGTACCAGCACTGTAGTTGTTCTTAGAGAGCCTATACTGATTCATGCTCTGCTAACAGAGGCTGGAGTCAGCATTGCAACATTGTCTCCTGGAAGCCTTCACCAAGCATATGCATGCTACTTACCGCAGTGGTGTCTATGGCAATCGATTTTTACATGATTACGTTGATCAAAATCTCGTATTTTATTTCTTTGATGCTGCGCATAGTTAACATAGCAACACGTGTCATCAATAGGCGAACTTATACATGCTTGGCGTAATCTTTTGAGACAAACTTATGACTATGGGTATGATCAACCACAGAGGCGGATCTACTATGAAGCTTGAGCTTCAGGGCCCCAAGTTCACTTTACTCTATAATACGTTTTTTTTCCCCCCCCCCCCCCCCCACTTTTTAAAATAAAAGGGGCCCCTCCAAGAGTTCCACCTTTAGGGTCCTCAAGTCCTCTTTTCTCTATAATACGTTTCTTTTCCATCCCCAACGCTTTTAAAGATAGAAGGGCCCCGTCCAAGAGTTCAAGCTTCAGGGCCCCCAAAATGTAGATCCGTCATAGATCAGCCAGTTAACAGTGGGGCAGACTGTGTAAAACAGTCTTGGTCTCGCGCGCGAGAAGGGATACCACGCTTACGCTTATACTGGGATTACATATTGTAGTGAAATCTGAATCCTATCTTGGCCCTCATTCAAAGCATTACACCGTACAGAAATTCCGAGAAGACAAACAACCAATCAAAACCGCAGCTCGGTACATGCAATGCTAATATTTTGTAAGGACCTTTAGTAGGAAGACGAGAAAGTGTAGATGTTGACAAGTTTTCGAAAGGCAATGTGCAGATATGAACGGAATATATCAATGATGAGGAACATAATTCGATAATAGGGATCATTAGCTATTGGCAGATATCTATAATTTCACTAGAAGTGGTGTAGAACCGGAGAAAATGTGTATTTAAGGTATCTAATCATGAACCATGTTGTGCTTTGCCATGTTTAGGCTGCTCCAGTGAAAAGTCGGATTAATCTAGACATAAGAGAGATACTGCATGTAGCGAAATCTGTGAAATAATAGCTAAATTCAGTAAGATTTTAATCCTATAATAATAAATAAACCCGCCCTTGGGTGTTCGCCGAAAGTCGTCTCTACGCCAGTAGAACGCTGCCTTTTGTGCAGAGGAAATGCTTATAAAATTGATCCCGCCATAAAAATCTAACACGCTTTCCTAGTTTAGTCCTTGAGACTAACAATTAACGATCTGCCAGAACTGTGACACCTAACTACCGTCTGAATTAACGTAAGATTTTAACTTTAACGCTACTACTAGTAGTAACTCGGACATTTTCCAGTAGAAAGAACGAAACGACTGTAATAATTAACGCCAATACTACCAACGTTTTGAAAAAAAACCCTCTTCGCTCTGCACGCGGGACTAATACTATAACCTCTCTGCTGGACAAATCAGAATATATAAACACACAGACAGTTTTCAATTCTCGCCGAGTAGTGTATTTCTGACGTAACCCAGACAAGTTAGTTTATTTGAATAGAAAAAAATGATAGAGAGGGAGGGGAAAAGATGGCCGACTTATGGAAAAGTTGTAATTGACGATTAACAGTGACAAAACTGAAAATCTAAACGATTAATAATATAGCCATAAAAATCATATATATAGATAGCTTAGTGTCCCCTGAGCAATAATATGTTTTAATATACATGGTAGTCTAAATATTAGCCAAGATATTGAAATAATACTATATGTCTACGAACGCTAAGACGGACGGACTGTTGTTTTTGCTCATTTATCCATAACGTTAGTTGGGGACGCAAGTTTAAAAAAGAGGCATTAGATTGATTCAAATCCGATTGGCTGGTAGAAGAGTATAGGAAGGAGGGTATTGGTTAGGCAAAAAAGCAAAATATATTTTGAAGACTCACTCCTGAAAGTTTGGAGTTTTTTTTTTTAAATTTGAATTGAAAAGCTAGACCTTCACTGTGATTGGGCCAGGCTAGTAATATTGGCAAAAGCTTTCAAAGGCTTGTCGCCAGTTGGTACAGACAGTGTTGTCAGCAAGCTGCGTTGAGAACAGCAGTGCTAAGAGTGAAATATTTCTTGGCAGTCTGGACTGGGGCAAAGCTAAACTTACCTTAATGCTAATGCCAGTCAACGTATGTTTGTGATATTTCTTTGAATTGTGGTAAGAACGAATTATTAATCTTGTTATTACAATAAATTTGGTGTATGAGATACTGCTTGATTGGGAAGGCTTTACGACTGAGTACAAAGTTCCCAGCAGACTTATGCAAGGCCTGTGGTGTTGCACACAAGCAGTAAAAATTGACGTGAGTTGTATAACTTAAAATGATTTCCACAGTTACCAGTTGGAAGGCTAACCCACATTATTCTATGGGAGAGAATCATTGTTGCAGTGTCAGAGGCGTTGTAGCCATTAGGGAAAAGAATAGGAGCACTGGTATGAGTTGTTATCTCAGAAGAAAATGGTTGACATGGGGTGGTCAGAGAGATCTGACCCTTTTCTTTTATTGAATTATGCCATGTATTGATTGTGGAATAACATTGCAGATATGTTGTACAGAATCATAACTTTGTTTCAGGGTTTTTTGTTCTGGTACTACGGTAGTGCCAGAACCCTGGTGAATTTACTTGAGAGAGAGAGAGAGAGAGAGAGAGAGAGAGAGAGAGAAAGTGAAACTTTACTGGACCAAGCGGTCTACCATACTATACTACACCAGGGACTGTGGCAGTCTGGTCATTCGAGTGAACGAAAGGAATTGTCAGCATTATACTACTATCTACATCAAGATAAGTGCCTATGTGTCGGCACTCAAAAGTTTATCCACTGACTTTATTAAAAAGAACATAAAACATTTGATTATCCAATAAATATTCCACAAGAGACTAATATAAAGAGAGGGGATGATGAGAACCCCCCCCCCCATTAGTTACCACTGTTACTTGTTTTAGAGACATACCTAATTATAATTAGATTATAATAGTCCTTTGTATGGACAGAAGATCCATTGCGTGATTAATCTTTTATGTAAATAAAACAATGAAATTCATTTTGTTATTGGTCCTGACTCAGAAAATTCTGAATCAGGGCATAATATATTGTAATATAGACTGTTACATAATTTTCAGCCACATATTTCTATAAGATATATAATAGAGTGTCAGTTTGTTTGTGGTTGTGGTATTGACTCAGTTCTATATATATGTGTTAGAATTTAAATGTGTTTGTAGTAATTTTAATTGCTCATTACACCCTTTCATAACCCTAGACATTTTACGTAGCTATCATACATACTAATTAAGAATAGGTCTGATTGAGGTCATAAGGTGGTAGCAGCAAGGTACTCTGATAACTCAACCCAAAATCTGTTATAATCAGGGACCTTCACAGCTGACCTCATTCAGTACACTAGAACTATTGAATGATAACATCTGTAACACCAAATCCACCACACTGCAATAGATAGAGCTTAGCCGTAAGAATAATATAAACTTTGGATGAAGGAAATCCGTTCAGAGATAAGGAAACTAGAACGATTTCAGGTTTTTCATACTGGCACAGAACGCCTAAGATTTTCACTTTTTCTAGTCTACAAAATACTTTGGCCTTGATTCTTTCTCGTACGGGAAACCTTGACCTATAAAAGGCGAAAGGTACCAATAGTAAAATACATGCCACACAATTCAAACTTCAGACATGAACAAAATCGTCGGTACTTGCGTGATATTTCACCGCTAAAATAAAATTTTCCAAATTTATTACCAAAACTGACAACCGTACTCTTTCCTTACAATTTTTCTTTTTTTTTTCCGCCTGCGCGGCTTTTTTTTCCGCCTGCGCGGGATTAGTCCATTTAACAGGTAGGGGTTGTGGGTTAGTATTATTATGTATTTATTTCTTTTAATGTAAAATTTTTGCCTCGTCTTGGCGGGGCGCGTCCCGTTCAACCTAGTCATCATCATCATCATCAGCTTTCAAGTCCCTAAGGAGCATTTGCTTTATACCAAGTCTTCCTGTCCTGTGCCATCAGCTCAAGGTCGTTCCATAATTTCTTCATCCTCTTCTTGTCTGTCATCAGTTCTCTTCTCCGTGTATTCCTCGTCTTGGCGGGGCGCGTCCCGTTCAACCTAGTCATCATCATCATCATCATCAGCTTTCAAGTCCCTAAGGAGCATTTGCTTTATACCAAGTCTTCCTGTCCTGTGCCATCAGCTCAAGGTCGTTCCATAATTTCTCATCCTCTTCTTGTCTGTCATCAGTTCTCTTCTCCGTGTATTCCTTGGTCTTCCTCTGCCTCTCTTACCCTGGGGGTTCCAGACCAAGGACTGCCTGGTAAAGCTATAAGCAAGTTTGCTCAGTGTGTATCCTATCCATCTTCAGCGTCTTCTTCTCATGTCTCGTTCTTCTGGCACTTGCCTGGTTCGTGTCATCAGTTGCACATTAGTGATCTTGTCATACCACTACAATCCTTCTATTTTAGACAAGCAACCATTTATGAGGGCGTCCGTGGTTTCAGCGCAGGCTTCTCTCGACAAAGGTAGTGGGCTGGAGACATGGTGGCGTCACGCTACAATCTACCCAGCTGTAAGTGGATGGATACCTGACTCTGCTCTGAAAGGTAAAGGCATCCAGGAAGGGAGCTGGTTATAGCACTACTCTGAGATCATCCAGGTCTGTATTATTTTGGCTTTTCAATGCCGCAATTACTGACTGTGCATCAGTGTCACGTAGGTCTTTATATCATTAAATTGCCTACATCTTCTTCCTATTCTCTCACCCGCATCCTTTATTTATTATCTTTCCTTACTTGTTTTTTCCTGTATTTTTCGCATCACTTGTTGGCGAAAAATATTTTCTTCAGTATCCTCAAACTTTACCTTGTGTTTTTCTCATACTGGGATACGTAATTCTATTACGTAGATGTCAGAAGACGAAACTGTGAATGTGCTTCATACTTAGAAATAGGGCCGACTTATCGTCTGCAAATTTCACCTGTCAAAGGCGTTTTCCCAGGCGGAATGTCTCGGCGAAGTGTAAAATCGCTACCTGACACGGCACTCATTGTTGGTCATTCTAAACGTAGGTGCTAAAACTGCCAACCCGCTTTCGCCCAGAGCAGACGGTTGTCTGAGATTTGAAACTGACACGCGTACATCTTGGTCAGTAGGTGGCAGTTACGACATGTTAGGTGTTAAACGTATCGTTTAAGCCGGAAAGGGGAGAGCATTTCGTTCTACGAAATAATAGTTCATCCTTTGTCTGGTTTAAAATATTAAACCTAGTTTGAAACTTTATTTTCATTCGTTCTCAATAAATCGCAGTAGACAGGTGGTTCGCGAAGAGTAGAGCTGTATAAGCGAAGTTTCTTAGTTTGTTGCGACAATTTGTCGAACTTCTAGACTTCCATAAATATAAGCGTATAATTCTTAATTGTGCGATATCCTGTAGTGCTGTGTTTGAGGTAAATATATTATAGATCTCTAGTATTTTGTGAAGTGATAAAGTGGTTAATCGCCTATTTCATTCTAAACTAGTTCTGTGTCCAGAGTGCTTAATTTATAGTTTGTATTAATTTTCTAGTGACGCATACAGTGGAAATACATAATAAATTATATCTTTAGCTTACTAAAACTAGTAGCTATAAGAAATTTAATTTAACGGCTAATACTCAGTCGAGAATATTTTATATCAAACTTATAAATGCTAGATGCGACATCAGTGAATATTGACGGAATTCGAAGATATTCCTAATTCCTGATGATTGATTTTTATATAACTTACTTTACGGGAAGTTGTAATTATAAGTCAAGCGGTCGGCTTGCTATTTAAAATGTAAGTTATAATGAGTACATATATGTAAATTTATTTGATATGTGTTCTTTCTTTTATATAGTGAAACGGTGGTACCCAACTTGCCAGCGTTTAGTAGCCGGAGAGACATATTTGTGAGAAGCATAGACATTTCCTATCTTTAACCACGTGGGTTTTTTTTGTTTCAAGTAACACGGGTCTGACAGTGCATAAGCCATCAGAGAGAGACAGTAATAGCAATCCCACTAACGGTTTCTAAAGACTAGAAATATATATTGGGCTTTTTGAGCCAGTTCATATTGCTCCACAAATTTAAATGTACATGCTGCCTGGCGGCGAGAGAATATTACAAGAATAACATTTACCTTCCGACAGAGATTGTGACTAGTATTGTGGTGACCAAATATAGTACCTGCCGGGAAGAAGACACCGATCTGACATTCCTTAAATCCTAGAATCCAAAGCTAATGACATTGTGCTCTGCTAACTTTCGTGCCTGGACAAAATTTATGTGACTTAATCAGACATTCGAAAAAAATTAGAACACCCAAGGAATCGTTTCCCTGATACAGAGAGTTCAGTACGTCTTTTGGAACTGGGGGTTTCTTGGTCGATGACTGCATTTTTCGGGTCTGTGCGAAGGTCCTAGAATTATTATGTTCCCAGAGACAGCGAGCAAAGTTGTGAGTATATATGTGTGAGAAAGGCCATGGCTGAATGAATGAGAGAACACAGGTCAGAGTGTTATTTTACCGGTGTATTATTGTCACCCATTTGCTGTCTTAATTTTTTTTTTTAAATCTGCAGAATTTGTTACAAAATGCTAGAGTTTCTTTTTTTCTTAGGCTAAATCAGATTATCCAACTATGTTCATACATTTACGAGAAGAAAAGAAACCTCTTAGACTCAACCCTATGTATCTATAACTCTTTGGGCCATCATCTGTTCTCTTAACGGGGCTGTGGGCTAAACCTAGAGTAAGATTCTAACGGGGCTATCATCTTTGTAGCATTTTTCTTGAATTCTATGACTATTTGTATATGTTTTTTTTCCTTGATGTATTTCTTTGGTGTTGTGAAGAGATTTTACATGATAAATAAAATCTCTCTTGAACTAAATCAGTGCGTTGGTCAGCTCGTTCAAATACATATAAATTCACTGTTATAGATTCCCACGTCTGTGTGTTTAACTGTCGTCACGTGTATGTGCGTGCCCGTGAGTAGATAGAGATATATTAATATATATATATATCTGTGTTTAGACTGTCTGACGCCTTTAAAAGCGGTCGTAGAAGATAGGTGAGAGAGAGAGAAGATTATCTCGATTCTCAAAGACAGCCTCTATATCACATTCTATCATCTCACGTGTGGAAATTCTATTGCTTTTTTCACCAGCTCTCACTGTATCTATCACTCATTCCAACCTATTCAGAAGGGACCAACCTAAGTCTTAATACTCCTATCGAAAAAATCTACGACAAATGGGTTCTCGTCCGACGGATTTTTGAACTTAGAATAGGAAGACGAGTACGACAAATGGTTGCTCGTTTCCGGTCTTTAAACTTAGAATAGAAAGACGAGTACGACGAATGTGGACTCGTCTATCTGGATTTTGTATTTAAGAATCTTTATTCTGTAATAGAGTAAGAGTGTGATTGTCTTGTGAGTTTTATTTTAAATAATTTATCCCCTAGACTAACGATCTGTTTACGAGCGTGTTGACCACACAAACTGATAAGTTTTTTTTCACAGCATTTGAGTAATATACATTTGAGTTACAGGTGGATTTTGTCGGAATATATGTTATTGTTGATTTGTAATACTAAACGCTGGTAAAGTTTTGTGAGTGTATAACATTCACAAGGGTTCTGAAGCAGGTAGGTGTTTGAGCAAAGCTAAGGAGTGCGTTTCGGACTATTCGTCCAGATTAATTGCCTCCCTCACCCGAACTGTCTTCAGGGGTGAACTTGATAGTGGATTAAAAAAAAAGGGGGATTTTTTTTTCTCTCCGAAATTTTTGCTATAATCATTGTGTTTTCCACTGTAGCAACTTATATTTTTCAGAAGAAATCTTAACTACCATTTAGTTGGCGTAGTCGTGTTTTGCATTAGGTGCTTTATTGCCGATTAATAGCAGCGATAGTTAGATTTTTATTTTGGAGGAGGTATCCCAGGGTTAAGGATATCATCTTTCGGATTTTTGGTATTTTTTTCTCCTAAGTGGTAGGAACCAGGTTATTCTTTTTCCTATTTTCTATCTCCACGTGTCTCAGTCACTGACATAATATGGCCGAGAGGGCAAAGCTTAGACAACTCCTCAGGGACGAAGCGAGAGAGGAGGGACTGGAAGGAGAAGAAGCGAAAGCTTTTGTCAGGGACGAACTTGAGAGATATGATGCGGAGAGGAAAGAAGCGGAAGACCGTCTTTTACAGCAGAAGAAGATGGATGAGGAAATGGAAATTCGCAGGATGCAGCATGAGGAAAAAGAGAAGGAGAGACAGCATGAGAAGGAGAGGGAAGAGAGACAGCATGAGTTGGCTCTTAAAACTCTAGAAGTCCAAAGTCGTGGTGCGGCATCTACCTCCAGCAATGGAGAGTCTTCTCCTCATTCTTCCTTAACTGATCCTTCTAACAGTCAATCTCTTCACCTCACTGCTATGTCTTTTCCGCTAGAATCTTTCCCTTGTCCAAATGAGAAGATTGACACTTGGCTGGAAAAATTTGAGAAAATTGCAACTCTGTACGGTTTAGAGCGGTCGCGTTGGAACATGAAGCTTTCCCAGGCTTTGAAAAGTTCTGCGTATGATGTTTACGCCAAACTGGAAAGCAGCCAACAAGACAACTATGATGTGTTGAAGAAAGCGTTACTGGAGCGCTTTGAAATGAACGCTCGCAAATTTTTGCAACTGTTTCGCAACAGCAGAAAGGAGAATTCTGAATCTTTTCACCAGTTCTCTTCCCGTCTAAAGGGATATCTGACAAAGTGCCTTGAGCTCTCGCAGCTCCCCTCTACCTATGAAGGTCTTGAGGAATTTGTTTTAACAGAACAAATAAAGAACACATTGTCTGCAGATACCCGGAGATTTCTAGCTGAGCAGGGTGCAGAAAAGCTCGAAGACATCCTAGAGAAATCTGAGCGTTACCATAATGCGCTGGCTGAACTACCGGCCACAAAGCGGAAACCGACAGAGGAGCATTTTCGAAAACATAACCTAGAGGAATCTTCTCAGGCTTCTAACCAAAATAACCACAGAGAAACTGGACCTCAAAACCCCCCTCCTGAAAAATCCAAGTTCTACAAGAACAAGTACCCCAACCACCCCAAACAGTCTGATCAACCCGACCGCCCTACATGGCAGCGCAGCCAGAAAGGACAAGGTGGCAAAGGGAAAACCCCTGAGCACGGGACATATGATCAGACCGAGCACACCGAGCCTAAACGCATCGGATGCTTATTAACAGTCTCGCAAGGCGGAATTATTGACAGTGATTCCCAACCTGTTGGGGATAGACCCACAACGCGAGGTACTGTTACTTTGAACGGTTCTAAAACTTCTTGCTTATTTGACACGGGGCTTTCTTACGATTGCATTGTTGCCAGAAACCTGGTCAAACCCGGTCAAGAGACAGCAGAGACCGTCCAACTTTGTGGAGTTCGTAAGAGTGATGCACCTACAGCGCTTCCCATCGCATTGGTGGAGATACACTCTGACTTTGTCAGAGGCGTGATCAAAGCGGCTGTTATGGATGATCCCATCTACCCAGTCATACTTGGCGGTAGATACGTGTGTATTGGGAAACCGGAAGAGCCGATTGTGGCAGCAGTAACTACAAGAGGGCAAACCAAGAAGGAACGGGAGCCTGCGCCTAATTTGTTACCTATGGAACTTAAAGAAGCGCAATACAAGGACCCTACTTTGGCACCCTGCTTTAGGAAACTGCCCATGGCTAAGGAACCCAAACAGCACGGGGACATTTTTTCTGAGGATGGCGTACTTTATCGGAGAACGGGCAAGCCTGACCAAGGTTACAACCAGCTCCTAGTACCGAAACAGTACAGAAGCCAAATCCTAGAAATGGGGCACTCTCTTCCCTTCAGCGGACATATGGGACAGAACGCCACAAACCAACGTATAACCACTCATTATTGGTGGCCAGGAGTAAATACTGATATTATCAGGTATGTCAAATCCTGTGCCCAGTGCCAACGTGTACCACCCAAGCAACGGACACCCCCAGTCTACATGGGTGAAATGCCAATAGTGGGAACACCATTCGAACGGGTTGTGATCGACATTTTAGGGCCTTTCGAAAGGACTAAAAGAAGGAACAGGTTTATCCTGACCTTAGTCGATACATGCACTTTATGGGCAGAAGCTATCCCGCTAACATGCGCAGATGCCAAGCATGTCGCAGAAGCCCTCGTGCAGATTTTCACTCGGTTGGGATTCCCTCAGCAAGTGTTGACGGATAACGGATCCCCATACCGAAACCTGTTGATGGATGAGATCGTTAAGATCTTGAGGACCCAGCACATCCACACTAAGCCATATACTCCGGCCGGAAATGGGCTCGTGGAACGTGCTAATGGAAACCTCAACATGATGCTAAGTAAACTGGCACAAGTGAAACCTGAAGATTGGGATCTTTGTATTCCTGCAGCTTTATTTGGCTACAGAGAATCTCCTCATACTTCCACAGGATTTCCGCCAGCTACACTCTTATTCGGCAGACCCATTAAGGGCCCGCTTGAAGCCTTACTTCAGTCTCTGACAGACGAGAAGGCGGATGAGACAGTTGTCTCAGCAAGTAAATATGTGTCGGTTTTAAAGGAAAGGTTGAAACTGGGGGGGGGGGGACCTAGCAACGACTAACTTTAAGCGAGCACGCACAAAGCACGCTAACCGATACAGGAAAGTCGCGAAAGAGAGAGAACTGGAAGCAGGAGAGAAAGTTTTGGTGTTACTCCCTACCGGAAACAACCAACTGAAGATCGGATGGCAAGGGCCGTTTACCGTCCTGAAAAAGATTTCTAAGGCTAACTACCAGATCTCTATTCAAGGAAAGGAGAAGGTTTTCCATTTAAATCTCTTAAAGAGATACTTGGAAAAACCAGTGCCAACCTCCGACCATCTCCTGACGATCGCCAGAGCTGACGAAGATGATGATAGTGGCAGGGATATTCCACCGCTATCACAGGAAATCTTTCAAAAATGTCAGAAGCGGCGACGCTCTTTCAAGCGCGCATGGGAGACATTCCAGAGGAAGGAAAACTTTGGGGAGTAGACTTGAGTAGGAATTGGAGAGAGATGGAGGGGGAAGATGAGAGGGAAGAAGACAGACACCCCGAAGCTACGGTTATAGGAAATTTAATTCCATAACGTAGACATGGAGTGCTTCCATATCTTAAGGGGGGACGTCCTGTCACGTAGGTCTTTATATCATTAAATTGCCTACATCTTCTTCCTATTCTCTCACCCGCATCCTTTATGTTATTATCTTTCCTTACTTGTTTTTTTCCGGTATTTTTTCGCATCACGTGTTTGCGAAAAATATTTTCTTCAGTATTCTCAAACTTTATCTTGTGTTTTTCTCATACTGGGATACGTAATTCTATTACATAGATGTCAGAAGACGGTAACTGTGAAGGTGCTTCATTTCTTAGAAATAGGGCCGACTTATCGTCTGCAAATTTCACCTGTCAAAGGCGTTTTTTTCAGGCGAATTTCTCGGCGAAGTGTAAAATCGCTACTGACACGGCACTCACTGTTGGTCATTCTAAACGTAGGTGCTAAAACTGCCAACCCGCTTTCGCCCAGAGCAGACGGTTGTCTGAGATTTGAAACTGACACGCGTACATTGGTCAGTAGGTGGCAGTTACGACATGTTAGGTGTTAAACGTAAATCGTTTAAGCCGGAAAGGGGAGAGCATTTCGTTCTTACGAAATAATAGTTAGGATCCTTTGTCTGGTTTAAAATATATTGGCCTAGTTTGAAATTTTATTTTCATTCGTTCTCAATAAATCGCAGTAGACAGGTGGTTCGCGAAGAGTAGAGCTGTATAAGCGAAGTTTCTTAGTTTGTTGCGACAATTTGTCGAACTTCTAGACTTCCATAAATATAAGCGTATAATTCTTAATTGTGCGATATCCTGTAGTGCTGTGTTTGAGGTAAATATATTATAGATCTCTAGTATTTTGTGAAGTGATAAAGTGTTTAATCGCCTATTTCATTCTAAACTAGTTCTGTGTCCAGAGTGCTTAATTTATAGTTTGTATTAATTTTCTAGTGACGCATACAGTGGAAATACATAATAAATTATATCTTTAGCTTACTAAAACTAGTAGCTATAAGGAATTTAATTTAACGGCTAATACTCAGTCGAGAATATTTTATATCAAACTTATAAATGCTAGATGCGACATCAGTGAATATTGACGGAATACGAAGATATTCCTAATTCCTGATGATTGATTTTTATATAACTTACTTTACGGGAAGTTGTAATTATAAGTCAAGCGGTCGGCTTGCTATTTAAAATGTAAGTTATAATGAGTACATATATGTAAATTATTTGATATGTGTTCTTTCTTTTATATAGTGAAACGGTGGTACCCAACTTGCCAGCGTTTAGTAGCCGGAGAGACATATTTGTGAGAAGCATAGACATTTCCTATCTTTAACCACGTGGGTTTTTTTTTTGTTTCAAGTAACACGGGTCTGACAGTGCATAAGCCATCAGAGAGAGACAGTAATAGCAATCCCACTAACGGTTTCAAAAGACTAGAAAATATATATTGGGCTTTTGAGCCAGTTCATATTGCTCCACAAATTTAAATGTACATGCTGCCTGGCGGCGAGAGAATATTACAAGAATAACATTTACCTTCCGACAGAGATTGTGACTAGTATTGTGGTGACCAAATATAGTACCTGCCTGAAAGAAGACACCGATCTGACATTCCTTAAATCCTAGAATCCAAAGCTAATGACATTGTGCTCTGCTAACTTTCGTGCCTGGACAAAATTTATGTGACTTAATCAGACATTCGAAAAAAAATTAGAACACCCAAGGAATCGTTTCCCTGAGACAGAGAGTTCAGTACGTCTTTTGGAACTGGGGGTTTCTTGGTCGATGACTGCATTTTTCGGGTCTGTGCGAAGGTCCTAGAATTATTATGTTCCCAGAGGCAGCGAGCAAAGTTGTGAGTATATATGTGTGAGAAAGGCCATGGCTGAATGAATGAGAGAACACAGGTCAGAGTGTTATTTTACCGGTGTATTATTGTCACCCATTTGCTGTCTTAACTTTTTTTTAATCTGCAGGATTTGTTACAAAATGCTAGAGTTTCTTTTTTTCTTAGGCTAAATCAGATTTATCCAACTCTGTTCATACATTTACGAGAAAGAAAGAAACCTCTTAGACTCAACCCTATGTATCTATAACTCTTTGGGCCATCATCTGTTCTCTTAACGGGGCTGTGGGCTAAACCTAGAGTAAGATTCTAACGGGGCTATCATCTTTGTAGCATTTTTCTTGAATTCTATGACTATTTGTATATGTTTTTCCTTGATGTATTTTTTGGTGTTGTGAGAAGATTTTTTTTTGATGATAATAATAAAAATCTCTCTTGAACTAAATCAGTGCGTTGGTCAGCTCGTTCAAATACATATAAATTCATTGTTATAGATTCCCACGTCTGTGTGTTTAACTGTCGTCACGTGTATGTGCGTGCCCGTGAGTAGATAGAGATATATTAATATATATATATATCTGTGTTTAGACTGTCTGACGCCTTTAAAAAGCGGTCGTAGAAGATAGGTGAGAGAGAGAAGATTATCTCGATTCTCAAAGACAGCCTCTATATCACATTCTATCATCTCACGTGTGGAAATTCTATTGCTTTTTTCACCAGCTCTCACTGTATCTATCACTCATTCCAACCTATTCAGAAGGGACCAACCTAAGTCTTAATACTCCTATCGAAAAAATCTACGACGGCTTTTAAACTGCTGAGAAAGCGTTTGAGATTCATCAATTGTGCTGGAACCACTGAAATCATCATACTCTCGATTTCGTTTG